>LS997565.1:2722504-2935004 GCA_000469685.2 Haemonchus contortus
CCGGATTGATCCCGCCAAAAGGCATTATCTTCTTTTCCTTTTGTAAGATGAAATGATACAAGTAAGCACCATGATATCCTTGTTAAATATACTTACTGATCGTAAATTAGGTACATCGGTAGCCAATCGTGTACATATCTTTCCACTGGCATGTAATGGTGAATCAAAGTAACCCATGTCTTGTGAGAGAATGTTCGAGAACAATTTTGAACGTAAATCCATTGTAAGGTTTTCGGCACCGTAACCCATAAAGAATGTCTGAAAATGATTTTATTCAGAAGCGATACTCTTTCTCAATCCTCTTTGCTCGATACCAGATATCGTTGAATAAAATATGAAAAGTGTTGTGAACATAAGCGAGGGAATCGGCTCTCCCATCACCCACGGACTGGTCTGTTGTTATCACCTAGGGCTGGGAGGATAAACCATTGACTTGTACATCGACCGGTCCCCATAAGACATTCTATAGGCCGACCGTACGCATTCAAGCATCTCTAACATTTTCGACGCAAGTTGAGGGCAAAGCTATTTCAAATTGTCAAAACTGTCGAATCGATGTCAAAACTCTTGTCCTTCTCCCGATTTTGAACTTTTGTTCAGGATTCTTAGAAATTTGTGAGTGAAACTTCAATTCAGTAGTGGGTCTTATCTCCCTACGTTCAAATTCTAATGAGTTTTTTGATGGCAGTACTTCCCCCTGAGTTCCCGCTGCACACGGCCGTGGCTACCGTATCTTTCCACTGGGGATTCAGACACTTCCCGTCAAAACGCTCTACTGAGCGCGATCGGGTGTGACGAGCGCGACGTGATTTTCGGGGAGAAGTACCCACACCCCATTTTTTTTTATGAATAATCGACTAGTATTCTAGCAAATGAGGCATCTCACCTGACCAAACATTGTGCATCCTTGTATACCGGCCAGTACAAGGAACATCAGAGCCCAGAAATGTCCCGTTGAAAGCAATGTATCAGGGTTAGAAAACGACTGAAATTACATTATTATATCGAAAATATAGTTTTGAATTTTAAAAAATTATCATAAATATGATTCACTGATTATTGTAAGATTTGATTGCTGAAGTTGACTTCCTTGCTGATGACTTTTGACGCTGATAGTGCTCCCAGAAGGGTTTATGAAGCGTTTGGCCCAGTTCAAACTGCTGCTCGGCTCTCATGGAAGCCAGAAGTTTCTACGGGAGGGGGAGGGAGGATCTCAAAAACTATAACAATTTTGAAATGAAAAAAACAGGGTTATCTGGGTTATCTGGTAGCTCAAACCGATTTTAACGGGATGGCTACGAATTCCTTTGGTTTTCGAACTTTTTTGACTTGGAGAAGCGATTTAATAATATTTCATTCAATTGCACTTAATATTTACATTAATTTTCAAGCGATATTAACAGTTTCTTACCGTAATCACTTGCATGAAAACCACGGAATATGTTGGATAGACAAGCCCTCCAATAACGCATGCTGTGAGTCCCACCGTTAACATTTTCCAATGGGGACTGGCATAAGCGAGAATTTCTAACAGATTTGTCTTCTTCACTCCTTCAGCCTTCAATTCTGAAAATCCATTTCTTTTTTTTGAGATAATTTACGAATTTACTAATGATAATTGAATGTCTTGACCATAGATGTGGAAATTGCTGGAAGCACTGCTATAGCTTGCTGCTTCCCTAATTAAACTCTTTCAAGGCTAGCCTACGGCTCTTAATACCAGACCTTTTCCTAAAATCTGATTTTTTTTCAAAAAGCTTCGAGCAGCCTTCCAATGAGAAGCCGGCATCAGAAGTGCCTTCCCGAACAGGGTTGATTGGTTTGGTCCAAAAAGGTTGATAGATGGAATCTCTGATGCTCTTCGACTTTGGGTTTCAAGTCCACCCCATTATCAGGGTCCTAGGAATAGACTGAAGCTCCTCGACAATTGAGGAAGGGGAAGGACAATCCTGTCGTGATCGACAAATATATCATGCAACCTTCAGACTTCAAAGAAGCCTAGAACGCAAAAATAGGGTCATGCAACAAAGAGAACCCTATCTAACAATCTTGCAACCAAGAGGATCTGAAAAACATTCGAATTTTGATCCCAACGGGACCAACGAGTTTGAATCCGATTAATTGAGTGATTATTCCGTTGGTGTTGGATGAATGCCGTCCCGCAGACCTTTACGCCTCTAGGCGTAAAGTTGCCCCTGCCCAACCGATGATTCTGGGCTTACCTTTACGAAGTCGAGTAATATCATCTTTTTTCTCTTTTGTCTCATCCATCTGTTGCTCATCCATGGTCATAATGGTTGCCGTTCGTACTCTGAGCTGTAAACGAATAGTTCTTGAAAAACATTGTTCGACTGGAAGTGAAACCCAACTCACATGCAAATCGTTGGCAGATTGAACTGAGGTCTCTCTGGAAAGGAGGCTGGCTTTTTTCTGACTTCCGATGGAGAACTTTTCGACAGCTTCATTAGCTAAACGGAAAAGATTCTCTGAGGCTTGTCAACTGAACATGGTACTGAGCAGCCTTTCTCGAAGGCTTCCTCATTGCTGATGGTATCCATGTTAGTGATGCTCATTTTGGGGGTTAGAGCAAGCCGTCGGTTTATAAAATCGGACAAGCTGAAGTTGACTTCATTACTTTTTCTCCCTCCCAACCCAGCGGCCATTTCACCAAATTGATGTCAAGGCTCTGCTACCACATGTCCGCCTTCCACGATCAAGGGTCACCATCATAAGGCTTAGAAGAGCTCATTCAACCTAAAAAACAAAATATTACCCCAAAAATTCGAGTTTTTGAAGCTTTGGCTGAGTGGAGGTGAAGATTTCCGCCTAAACTGGCTAGGAGACTCCTTTGATCGGTTTTCACGATATTCGTGGCCCTAATTCTACAACTTTTTTGTGAGCTGCTAACTTTACTGCAGTCTCTGACTTGGATCTTTTCCGACGATCTTCGTCCCGACGATGTACCACCTACGTTCCTTGAGGGTTACAGGTACCTACTGGAGGGGAAATCACAGAAACCCTTTTATCGTGAACTTGTCCCCTAACCGATACTATACGAGCCCTGGAAACCACATAGTGTAACAAATGAGGTCCTACCAAATAAGCGTAATTTTTGTGGCAGTTTTTGTCGTTGTATCGTATACAACAAGCAAATATTAATCATGATGGGTTCGCCATTATGTAGTAGAAATACCCACCGTTGACATCATCGACAGCGTCGGTAAACGTTTGTGCGTGTACCAGATCGTAATAGAGACCTTTATTTGCCAGTAGTTCCTCGTGAGTACCGACTTCCTCGACCTCACCGGCCTAAACACTTTGGCTTTTGCTTTCTGACTACCATCAATTTAAAATATTCCCTGAAATTATGAGTTTAAAGAATAAACTCTTTGTTTTGCCTGGAGAATCACCCATCAACATACAAGCCAGCACCTCTATTCACTGGGACATACACCAGTTCCCCTGGCAACAGGAAAAGCTGACTGAAAGTCTGTCGAGTATAAACGCAGCTTTCTAAAACTGATGTCCGCTCATTCTGATCCGCTCTTTTTACCAATTTATAGACTAACAGTAACCTAAAACGTTCAAATGGTTGCTTCTAAGAGATGGTAAACCTGAAAATGTCAAACAAACTTTGATTGCAATGATCTTGTGAGCATTTTTGATTGTCGACAGTCGGTGGGCGATGATAATCGTTGTACGACCAATCGATGCCTGAATTTCAAGGTTTCTCCAGGCATCCCTTGATAAATAGCAGGACTGTACCTTTTCCAGAGCCCGTTGTACAACCGCTTCGCTTTCGGCATCCAAGGCGCTTGTTGCCTCGTCAAGTAGGAGAATCTTGGGATCACGGACGAGCGCTCGTGCAATCGCTATTCGTTGCTTCTGTCCTCCTGATAGTTGAGTTCCACGATCACCCACATTTGTCTGGAGACCCTGAAATCTCGATTATGAAGCTCCTCAGCTCCGTAAAGGTTAGTGTTGCTATTTTCTACTCGGCACTATGAAAAGTTAGGATTAGCTTAGAGATGTTAGTGCGCCAGTAGAAATGTCATTGCTTGGAACAAACTCTCACTCTAGTCCTTTTCAAGACCCCCTCCCCCGTTACTTCTCCACTTTCATTTTCAATTTTGTTACCACTAAATTATTCATTGATTATTTACTATAATTATTAGTTTCAATAAGGTCACTATCGATTTTATGGTATTTCCTGTCTATAATTCGGTGTTATTCTCAGTATTTCCCTTGATATGTTATGTTTATGTATTTATCGATAATTATTGTTGCTTAATACTATTATAATTATAATAATAATAACTATTATTACTATTACCGGTAACAGATTAATTGAATAATTATTTTTATTTTTGTTATGACTACTATTATTTTTATTACTTTTTAATTTTATTATTTTTACTACTGTCATTATTATTATTACTGTTATTATTATTATTATTATTATTACTATTATAATATTCTTATTATTATTATTATTATTAATATTATTATTACCTGGTGATGGCATTTAATTATTTGTTCGTTATATCATAGCTAACACGTTGTTTTTGATTTTTTCCATACTTATTGATTATTATTTTTAGTTGTTTCTTTGTTTATCGTCAATGATTTACTGTTGTTATTGTTACTGTTGTTATCAATGTCAGTATGGCTTTTCGTAGCTTTTTTAGAAGGCAAAATTAAGGTACCTGAGGTAGACCATTTATGAAAGTTTCGGCGTTTGCCATTCGACAAGCGTCTACAACTTGTTGATAAGTGAGATCCGAACGGCCCATCTGCAAGGTATTTATGTATAGTCCTCCGAAAAAGTGGTCCGTAGAGCTTGATGAATCGAAATATTACCGTAATAGCGCTTCTTTAACATCAAGCCTTGAAATCGGATATTGAAATCGATCGATTGCTTTGTTGATAGTTTCAATTTTAACGACCCACCCGAATGTTCTCCTCGATGGTACAGTTGAACAGAATAGGTTCTTGTGAAACAACAGCAATTCGATTTCGTAGATATTGGATGTTGATGTCGGAAATCGGAACGCCATCGATTATGATCTTAAATGACCAATCAATACGTATTTCGTCAACACTGTGGATGAAAATAAGCGCCGTTCGAATTCGAACCGATTTGAACGAACCTCTCCTTTAAGTACGTTGTAGTAACGGAGTAGTAGACTGACTATTGTACTTTTACCACAGCCGCTTGACCCTACCAGAGCTACGGTTTCACCGGCGTTCACGGTGAGTGAAAGGTTCTTGAGAACCTGGAAAAAGGTTCCAAAAGTACGGTAGCGGATCCTTCTAAGTAAAGGCAATTGACATCCGTTAGAAAGGTATCCATTACTGAGGAAGGTGACCTACCGGTACATCGGGTCTGGAGGGATAATTGAAGACAACGTTCTTCACCACAATATTCCCTTTGATATCAACGTCACGTCGACCTTCTGGGCTAGTAGAATCGATTTCAGGTTCCTGAACAATGCTTGGGTAAGCCCTCCTCTGGCGCTCTCGAACTGAACCCAAGGAATCCGGCTGACCCTGTCTAGGACTTCATAGATACTGGCAGCAGCTCCTTGGGCAGCTCCAAGGACGGCAAACTGTGGTCCAGCTTGACCGAGGGCCAATGAGCCCATCATCACAGAAAAGAATGTCTGAAACATCGAATGGCTGCAACAATCAAGGGTTAGTTGGTCGAAAAAAGGCAGAAGCAGTTTTCTACTTCTTTTCAATGAAAGGCTCTCACTGTCATCAGATCCTTCAACTCCAATTGTCCATCGACTGTCCAGGTGATTCCGATGTAGAATGCCAAAGCGAATGAGGAGAAATTGGTCAGACCCATCAATGCAAAGGACAGGCCAACGAATAAACTCTTCAGAATACCAGCACGACGTGCTTCAAGTAGAGCTACCTTGTACCTGTAAGAGGAGTATGCTCAGCTCCTGGAATAGATTGCATTTTCATTGTTGGTATTCGCTTCTAAAGAGCTGGTAGATTTGTCTCACTTGCATTTGGCCCTCTAACCCCTTAAGGAACATAATATAAAGAGTGGGCGGAGCTTTCGCGGGGGCGGAGCTGCCCGGATAAGGAGCTTGGGAACGGGGATGGGGGGGGGGGGGGGGAGGGAGGGTACATGTTCATAAGATATGAACAAGGAACAGCTTCAACAGTGTCGTTCGAAGAAAACAAAGAAAACAGTTTTGAGGTTCTGGAAGTGAGAAATGATATGCGCGTAAAATCAATAAGCATCCTATAGCACACCCCTTAAAGCAAAGTGGGTTCGGAAAGTGGCTCCCGATGAAGCATAACGAAATTGAGTAGGTCCAAATTTCGCTGAAGCCCTACATGTAATAAAACACAACCAGAGTTAACACAACCACTGACTGTCCTCCTTCGTACCTTTCAATTTCGTAGCGAAGACCATTGAGAGAGCACACCGTACGAATAGACGACACAGTTTGTTCAACCATTCTTCCGGCTTTAGCATATTTGATAGCCTCAGCTATAGTGAAGGTCGACATTGACTGAAAATGTTTGATTTTCGAGAAATCGGGATGGAAATGGGGTGTTGTTCAGGACTGAGCAAGCGTGCAGGCGAGGAAAATGATTTCTTGAATCTTCCCTTCAACCAGAGAATCCTCGAGTCAATGAAGATGAAAACAGAGGTCAGTTGATCGCACTTATTCATTTTCTTTTTTCCCAACATTTTTTCTTCTACTTTTTCACCAGTTATATGAGCATGTAAAAAATAAAAAAAAACAAATGGATTGGGCACTTGCCTTAGAAATTGCGAATCCACAAAATGCTTGAAGAGGTGTTACTGCTAACATAACCAACGTTAACTTCCAGCTATGTGTAAATGCGATGACAAAACCTTAAAATGTACCCAATAAATCGACAACAAACCAATAACGACCTTAAGAATCCACATCTTGGGATCAATTGTTCCCGATATTTATCAATTTTTTGATATCCTTGTGAATCGATGCCTTCAGGATAAAATGTATTTCAACATAGACTTACTCAGAATCGTTTGAAATGGGCTATAAAATGAAATAATATGGATAGGTACTGAAGAGGGGGATAGATGAGTAGATGGAAATGAAGGATCGTGTCTGAATCAATGAAGAAGCGACTTTGATTAAATTGTGACAAAGGCGTTCTTCATGAAAAAGATGCAACAATGGGGTCGGTACCCAAACCTAGTTCAGACCCACATTGACGGGGTGGCTGGAGAATGAGCTCCTAACAACATCAATAGCTAAAATAGAAAGCGTGGTGATACGAGAACGTGAGTCAGACTTGTGTGGGCGTGCAATGCTTATCCTGTATTTTTTCTTCGCAAAATAATTTTTAACGAGTCCACGGTCACTACACAGGAAAAATTCCAAATTCAAATTTACCTGTTACAAATTGACTAGTATACTGGAAGATGAGCCCGATTTTATCACCAGTCCCTTCCTTGACGCGTTCAATATTGCTGGAATTGAAAACATTCAATAAGATAACGATTAACTTCCTTTGATAAATTCAGATGGTCTTTTTTGCCGTTAATTGTTGGGAAGGAAAGTGAATGAGACTGTACCAAACTGATATACTCCTATGGTGAGAGGAATCTTTCAAAAAAAAACCTCTTTTAAAAGGACTTTCAGAATTGCGATAAGTTTTTGGACCAGTTACTTGTTCAAACTTTCCCATCAAAACAACTTACTCAAATAGTTTAGTGGCCAGTGTTCCGCTGTTATTTTTGTCGAACCATGAAATGTCTTGATGTAAAATAGCTTTCACAAATTTCCGTCGAATTCGATTGCTCATCTGCTCGCAAACAATCAAAAAGCACGTCACCTGAAATACTTCATAACTTTGTACGATGAAAGATAACAGATTAAGTCTTTTGATGCTCATACGTGTGTGCTGTGAGGTGCACCATGCATTCGCCTTTCATTCAAAATTGTAGTGCCGTTTAATGCTCATGTAGCCTATACAATCAGTTGCCGTGGCTAGCCGATACGATCCCAGACGATTTTTCCCATACATGTGCCTTACCCTGTAGAGATGGAAGGTAATGTAAATCTGGGCTGGTGTCGATCCGCAGCTCAGCCTCCGGACCATAGTGGCTGCTTTCATAGTCCGCGATTGGCCCGCGAGCGAGCGAGCGATCGGACGCGCGGCGCTTGCCCCTTGTTTACAACTGAATCTTGGTCGATACCGCCAGCCGCTCGCTCGCTCGAAAGTTACTGAGATCGCGGAATGACTCTGCCACCTTCACACCTTTCTCGGAGTAGTAGAGCCTAATTTTGCGAATATGCGGATGGTTTTCTAGGTACCTTTTTGTAAAGGAAATCAAGTAGATCATTTCTAGAAAAAAAACCCGAACTCAACATTCGAATTCTATCGCGAGAAAAAAAAAGCCGCGAAAAATCCGCAATAATTATGCATCAACCTAATATTTCATATGGGCACTAATCATTCAAGTAGTTATTTGAATGAGGACGAATTCGGTACTAATTCAACGCTCGATTTTGATAAATGATGATATTCTTAATTGTTTTTCCTAATTTTTCCCACAATTTCTTTTCCTCTTAATTTTACAAAGCAGTGCGAGGCGTATTAATGATGCCTTAGATGAGCTGTTTGGGTCATCCTGACGATTTTTCCCGCTACATGCTTTCAATCAACAAGCCTGTAATCACCTGTACATTTGCAGCAATAAACATTCCAACGGCCATCCCGGTATAACCGTAGACAGCATTCATGACATCGTTTGTGAAGTCCGTATCATTGTAATGAATTGGTCCTGAAAAAATGGGGCAGTAGTTAGATAGAGTGGAGCATCCCTGCCAGGGGTCTGGGAATTGTCCGTTGTCCTACAGTACCAAGTTCAGGGTGAAATTTGGAGGTTCTAAGGCCCATGGATAGACAGGTATAATTCTGGGATTTGTACATACTTAGGCCATGAGTTTGGCAGCCAGCCATTTGACGCAACCTGTCCCCGCTTCAGCTGAAGTGATAAGTAGCACCCTTCTCAGATTATGGGCAGGAATTTTGCCTATGGGATGAATTTGATAGTGCTTGAATAGTTCATGGATTATATTGGACCTACCTGGAAGTGTGTGTGTCTTGTACATTTCCTCTTTGACGAAAGCTTGAGTGACTTGCCCTTGTATGATGGACATCAACGGTAAACCGGCACCCGTCACAAGGGAAACAAAGATTCCAACAAACAACAATGCCAATTCACTCCATGTTGCATAACGCCACTGAAATATAAGAAACCATGGTATAGTGCTAGCAGCTGTGAACATTTCATGGTCATGCTTTACTTCCAAGTCCACTACGATAAAATCTAATCTTACTGCAGTGATCTAAACGATTGAAATTAAACCAATTAGATGAGGTTATTTGACTAATTAAGGAATACAGTAAGAGTAGAGCTCTTAAGAGGACTAGGAAATCGTGCTTTTTAACCGCCGTAGTCTTAACAGTACTATGGCTCTCCTACTCACCAACTGTAGCAGTGGCACCTTCTTTGCCGGCTCCTCCTTGACAACTGCTTTTTCGTCTTTCCTTAACACACTTGAAGTTTTCAAATGAAAAAGCTATTGAAATTGGCTCACAAAGGTATGAAATTGGAACTTGGATTAAATTTGATTTGTGGAAAGGAAAATTCATTTATCTTCACTATTAATTTATTTCTGCTAAAATCTTTTGCGGATAAATTGTGATTAACTGGCATATTTGCTTTAAAAGGCTGGTCAGAATGATTGAACTCTCGGTTTTGCTGTTTGTGAGGCAGATGTAGGCATCTTATTCTAAGATGAAGATCAATAGAGATCCTAGTAGATTAGCTTGTAGGCTACATTCCAGTCATATGGCACTGAGCATGCTAGTGGAAGTCGAGAGCGTGGCGCATTCCGGAAAAATCAATACAGTGGTTTCAACCTCTTACTTCATACTACTTCTGTGATCACTCAAGAAAAAAATAGTGACTGCCTTCAGGGAGAGCGACAGGGAGGATAAAAGTACTGATTTGTTCATTGGCTGGCGACCGCAAGTCATTGTATAAGCCACATACGCATTCACTACACCGCGGCGATTCTGAATGGAAGTCGAACGCAGGGCGCATTCCTCCGACGGGATTGATTAAAACCCCAAGACATTATCCTTTACTCTACCTGTGCAAGAGCTTGAAGCAAGCGAAAGATGACAAAGTTGAATGTGGAGCACAAAGAAAAAAGCCTTTTGGCTTCGAACAATCTCGTTTTGGAATGCGCCCTGCACACGATTTCAATCAGAATCGTAGTAGCGTTCCGGATGCGTACATAGGCCTCTACAATGATATGCATCGGGGCCAGCCAATGTACAAATCGGTGTTTTTATCCCCCCAGAGTCAATTAACCGACTCGAGATGGCTGGAAGTTTTGGCTCGTTTGGGCGGATATCGATTAGGGGTTCGATCACTAGACCACACGTGTGTGATAATGCGCCACTAGCCTTTTCACCCTAATCACTCGATAATAGATAATGAAATCTTCAAAAAGGTGGGTAGAAAGATCGATGATGCAACGTAACATGCGATCAATATTAATCAATTCTAATTGGATGCGCTGCGCAAACTATTTCTCTGCAAACTGGTCGAAGGTTTCGAATGTGTATGGGGCCAAATAATAGTTCCAACACGGAACAGAGGCCAACGTAGAACATTGATGGTGTCATGACTATAATTAGGGATTATTACGAATCGTAAATAAACAACTAAATCAAGCACATGAAGCAGAGGATAATGAAGATAGGGAAAAATTCAAAAAAAAATTATTCTAATGTTACTTTTATATACTTACTTAGTATTTTTCCGAAAGCCCATGGTGATGAGCAGCGGCGGCAACAGACGAAAGCGCCTTGTGCAGTATGGCGAAAACCGTCTTTCTTACATGATAACGCCATTTCGGTGTGTCGTTTCTATAGATAAGCGAAGTGACATAAATGATTCACACAAACCACAAACTATAAAAATCACTATGTCATTTCTGATGCAGAGTAATTTCTACGATGATTCAATCTATTGGATTGTTTTTTATATGAAGAAAAACGCCAGATGTCACTCCTGACATCAACGGCAAATACGCTTT
Organism: Haemonchus contortus; assembly: GCA_000469685.2. Lineage (NCBI taxonomy): Eukaryota > Metazoa > Nematoda > Chromadorea > Rhabditida > Trichostrongylidae > Haemonchus > Haemonchus contortus. The sequence goes on from LS997565.1 coordinate 2,733,643, forward strand.
GTGCCTGTCAAGGTTGAAACGTAGCCGGCTCCGGTCTCTCTAGACGAACCAGCGTACGGTTCGAGTAAAGTTTGGGTTCTGCACAGTAATTTGTGGAGCTGGTATAGAACCAGGTAGAACCATAGAACCACTATCACATCCTCAGTCCGGAAATCGATTCCCTAATCAATACTCTCCCTGACCAAACAATTTTCTATCCCTTTGGGGTCGGCTACTTGATATCAAGCTCGTCTTGGAGGATAAAACCACTTTTCATCGGATGGTTACCGCAAGTCATTACTCAGGCCACATACACACTGAAAACGCTATTACGATTTCGAATGAATGTAAATGCATGGCACATCCCGAAAACGGGATTGATCGATGGCAAAACACTTCCTCTATTCTTCACGTCTTGCTCTCTGATAGGAAAAAAACTTCCTCACCATTGTGGTTAAGATAGTTCTAACTGTGAGACGTGCTGATCGAAGACGACAGTCCCTCCAATCCCTCCCCTCAACCCACTTTTCTTGCCTATCCAAGTGACACGAGTTTTGGAAATTTCTGCTTGTACTATCTCTATAGCATATTGACGGTTCTTTTCGATCTGCTTTTCCTTAAACAAGTCGTAGTTGTTACTGCGAATCGTGTATTACAAGTTTTGTCATTATATCATGTGATCAAGGACATGGCGCGTCCTTTGAAGATAGATCGTTGGGCAGATTTTGACTCAATGGGCGAATGTTTGGTTACAGTATTATGTACCGTACTCATCCCATTAAGGGTATCAGCTGTAGTAATGCTGCATTACAGTAGCCTAACGGTGTTTGCCTTAAGAGGCGTGCCACCTTCACGAGAAAGGAAATCGATGGGCCATTCCTCCGAATGGTCTCTCCTGATCCTTCGACCATAAGAGTCTTACGTCTTCTTCTTCCTTACTTTTATTACTTGTTAGATAACAGCCCATTAGAAAGTGTTACGTCTGTCTGCAGTATTATCAGATCATATTTTTTTATTTGTACTTTATGCCAGCATCTGGGAAACGTTCGACTACAGGCAGGTTCACAGTGTTGGTAAAGCACTAAAAGGTTAGAAAAACTTCCTTTGGAGAGTAGTCTCCCCAATATTGGCAGTGTTTTTTGCATTATTAGCTTCTAAGGCTTGCAGAGACGAAGTATCACCGTCACCTTGTGATTTGTCGTTATCTACAGCGGCTCCAGAGATCTTTTTTTTGTCTTATCACTACCTGCATATTGGCATGACATTAAAAACGGACTTGCCTCGGAGATTTTTGACAAAAAATCCGATTAAAAACAAATTGATCGCTTCCCCTAACGGACGGCCAGCATAACCTTCTATTTTACGGGATTGTGAAGGGTGTGGAGGTGGTTCATGTCAAAAAGCAGACTCCACGAAGTTCAGAAAAAGTAAGAGTTGTGTCTTTTTTGTAAAGGATGATGTTGTGGCGAGGGCCTCTGATCATGGACTCGAGGTCCGAGGATCGAATAACGGAGCCTTTCATCCTTTGGTACCAGACCGGTCTGGGAGGATAAAAGAACTGATCTGTACATCGGCTTCTTAACGAAGCATTGCAAGGGACATATAAGGATGCATTACTTCACTCTGATTTCAACTGGAAGTCGTGTTCGGGGCCCACCCAAAAGTGAGTTTGATGAATGGCTTAATGGTTTAACTTATTAAGTAAGAGAGGACAGGCGAGCAGGAATTGCTTCAGGGGGGAAGGGTCTTTACCGTTACGTCAATTTCCTTTTAGTTCACTGCTCAGGAGGAAGGTTACAAGGAATTAGGTAAGTATACTGAGACTAATCAGAATAGTTGTATGATGGGAGCTGAGCGATTCCCGGAAGGGGCGTGGAGGGTCCAGCGCAACGTCATCCCGCGTCTTCCATCGCACACGCTCAAATCTCCGTTCCTATCGCTCCAATGCCCGTAATCAGTCAAATTCTCGGAGTATCATTCCCAAGCTGCTGCAACTCCTATCAAAAACTGTAGCTGCGAAGCTCAAAAAGGGACGAGACCGTGGTACGTTGCTTCGACCCAGAGTCAGCCGTCAAATATGCCAACTGGCTGCAATTGCACACAATCTCTTAGATAGTCGTACTTTTGAATTTTCGGGAATTCCTTTCGTGCCCATCGCCATATTTGTTTATTTCCTTGGAAGTTTAAGCTTAGCTGGAATGTTTTATTCCTGATGCACTTGGCGTGTCTTGGTTCCTTTTCTCTCATTCTCCAACCTTTTTTTCTTATTCCTCCGTTCCCATCAAATTTGTTTTACAGTTAGAAGTGTTTCGGTACAATTTGTGTTGAAAAGGTGATATTCATATGTCAGGAAGGTAGTGAAGGGTTTTCTATATTATGCCACCAAAGAAAGCACCACCTAAGAAAGGAGGAGATAAGGAAGAAACTCCAAAAAAAGAGGCCAAGGGAGGGACTGCAGTGAAGGTTCGACATATACTATGCGAAAAACAGGTTCGGAGCATGGTTCTATGTATTTTTCGAAAGTTTCTAGTTATCAGCTACTTTGCGTATTTAGTGGTGTAATTTAGAGTAAAGCTTTGGAAGCTATAGAAAAACTGAAATCTGGTATGAAATTCCATGAAGTTGCAGCTCAATACAGTGAAGATAAAGCTCGATCTGGTGTGAGTGATAAATCTGTATATTTGGGTATCTGAGTTTTTTTTTTTAATTTGTATCTCTCATAACAGAGGAGATTCGGTGCTACTGTTGTTCAGGGTGATCTCGGCTGGATGACCCGTGGTTCAATGGTGGGGCCCTTCCAGGATGCAGCATTTGAATTACCGAAAAGTACTTGTGATAAGCCGATTTATACTGATCCACCTATTAAAACCAAATTTGGATATCATGTGATAATGGTTGAAGGCAAGAAATAACTACTGCTCCACACTTTAATGTTATTACAATATTTTAATGTCTATTTCTCCTGGATATATCCAAAAATGGGATGCCATGCTTTTGAATCTTTCGTATCATATTGTTTAGTAAAGTTATAATAAATCTATGATGGAAGCTATCGTCTTGAACGCCAATGTGGAACATCGCTTGCAAAAAAGCGGCTGCGTTGCGGTTTTCATGTTGGAGCAGGTTATCTCTTTATGAATAACTAGTTCGGCTATGCACGCTAACGCGTGCAGTATATGTCGACAGTCACCTATCCACGATGGAGTCATTCAGCCGAATTTTGAATAATCGGAATAAGATAGCTCTCTCTATATTCGATCGCTGAACTGCTGAGAGCATCACGCTCGATGTATTTGAGCACAGTCATTAGTGGTTGATCATAGGTCGTTCACCTTAGTGCAAACCCTTCCCACTATAAACTTGACCTCCCTTCTTCCGACTGCTCCTAACCATTTTTTCCGCATTTTAGAAAGTTTTCGAAGGGATGCATTTTTCTCCTAGCCCCGTTTTCCTGTGCCAGCTCCGCCTACTTCGGGGATTTGATCACATTTCTTCCATCACCTCTTACCGCGCTTTTCCCGCGTTCTAGAACGTTACTGAACAGAGTTATGAAATTTTGATCCAAGCTCCGCCCACTTTAATGCCAACCCCGCCCATTTCGAGAATTTGACCACATTTTTTCCACTACCTCTAACCACTTTTCCCGCATTCCAAAACATTTCCGAACAGAGTTATGAAATTTTGATCTGAGCTCCGCCCACTTAGGCGATAACCCCGCCCATTCCGAGAATTTGACCAAATTCGTTCCATTACCTCTTACCACTTTTTTCCCGCGTTCTAGAACGTTCCTGAACAGAGTTATGAAATTTTGATCCAAGCTCCGCCCACTTTGGCGCTATCCCCGCCCATTCCGAGAATTTGGCCGCATTTGTTCCATTACCTCTTACCACTTTTTTCCGTGTTCTAGAACGTTTCTGAACAGAGTTACACTCGTTTTTGGAAAGTAGCTTTCATCTTAACGCACACCCCGCCCACTATGAGCGGGGCTTCGCTAAGCTTACGCGTGCCCAGCGCGCACAAGGACTTGCTCCCTCCTTTTGCTTTTTTCCTGGCCTCGGCGCCTTCGTTGAATCGAGTTATGAATCTCTGTACAGAGTACCGCCCACTGCGAGAACGCTCCGCCCACCGCCACTAAGCTTCCTTTATTTTAGTTGTTGACCCATCCCTCACCTTTGCCCTTTTTTTCCGGCGCCTGGACTGTTATGAGACTGAATTAGAAGAATTAGTCCATGACCCCGCCCAATCCTGGCGCATGCCCCGCCCCTTGGGGGCGGAGCTCCGCCAGGCTAACATGTGCTCTGTTGCACTTACTATATGCTCAACCTATTCCAAACTTGACCCAACTTCCCAAGGTGTTTCTTTAGGTTGTATCGAATTTCCGTACAAACAGACAGACAGACAGACAGACAGACAGAGCGCTTTATATATATTCAGTAAGGATTGTAAGCCGCTCTACTCAATTTTAACTCTACTTTTTTTTTATTCCTTGTCCGTGTTATTTTATTCGTCGTGCTTTTGCTTTTCATGTCTCTCCTCTTTTTATAATATATGCCTGTTTTAAGTGTTCTTTCCACTATGGCAAACATAACCGATACGCGTTAGGACTTTGTTCAAAGGTATGGTTTTTGATTTACATGGGAGCACTAATGTTGTGCTTCCGTGTAAATCAATGTTTCACATTTTCTTGCTGATTCGATCCCGCTATCTTCTTAGTGTGCACCGTTCGATTAACCTGGATGGTCGCAGCGGTGCCCCATGCAATCCGGGATGGCCACCATCGAAAACCGAAAGGGAAAAACGGGAAAACGACCCTGGCGGGAAAACCACCCTTGGGCAGCCACTGCCCAGTCGACTGCTGCTACGTGGGTGAAAGTGTTTTGGATGGATTCATTCGATTCCGAACTATTCCACATTAAGGCAAGTTGTATATCTAGTTTATGCTGTCTTTCTCACTCATGCTTTCGTTTTTTTTTATTCCTCTCTTTGTATTCCTGTTTTACTCTTTTTTGACGGTAAACATTACCGACAGAAGTTAGGTCTTTGTTCAATTGTTGGTCGTTGACTTTCTCAGGAGCACTAATTTATTGAATACTTTAAGCATGAACATTTGGAAGCTAGATATCATGTAACATGAAGGAAATGGTTATGACTAGCGGGTTCCTATAGTGGCTTTCTGTTGAAATTAAATGTAATGGACGCAGAACAAAGTGCATGTGTTCATGATTGTGTTTATTTGTTACCATAACCAGACCTTCGATCCAAGTCCCATGCGCGGATTACCGATTCATCGATGACTGGCCGAAGAACCACCCTTGGACAGCCACTGACCAACCGGCTACTGACACATGGGTGGCCTTTAGTAGTGGTTTTCGATTGATCGGGACTCCATGAAAGGCGCTCAAACGGGACGCAGCACTTTCGTTTTATCTCTCTGCACCTCGTCGTTCTTCTTATTACGTCATTCTTTTCCCTGTTCATCTTCAACCTCAACCTCGGACATCTTTTCTTAAAATTAAACTGTAATTACTTAATTACTTGTGTAATATCATTTGCGCTCAACGGTTTTTTTTTGCAGATACTGCTTAGTCGGTGATCGCTGATTTCGGTCGGTTCCTATTTGCGGATCGTGGCACACCTCGCACGTACAGGTAAATTTGGTTTCTCCCCAAAGTTTCGAGAGAAACTGAGACAGTCTATTAAATCATATTTTACTAGATTTTTCTTCAAGTATTACAATTGCAGGTGTGCTCTCATTTCTCGAGTGAATGCCAAGACTACGCTGATCCGGCTTAGTCTGGACGGTCCACCATGTATTCGCGTGAAGGACTACAGGTAGAGGATTTTCACTCTTGTTGTGCATATCACTTCTATTTGATTTATTTCAGACCCACAAGGACGGTCGTATCCAGGTCGAGAGGAGAGCAGCAGAGAAGGATCGACGGCCGTGGAGCAGCTCGCCGAGTCCCGTCAGTCCGTGTTTGTGTTGTCTGTGTCCTTTGAATGATATGTTCTGGTGGGTGTCAGTCCAGAAAAAAGAAAAGGAAAAAGAGCAGAAAAGGAGAGGAACATGATTGTAGCAAAAGATCTGGACGATATCAGGAAATGTCGTAACGAAGTAACTGAGCCTAGAAAGTGTACCGTTCAAAAAGAGATGTAACGGCTTGGAGAAGCAAGCTAATGGAAGGTAAAATACTAGGTAAAACGAAGAAGTTGGCAGGAAAAGACAAAATAGAAGGGACTAATTAAGAAAATAGAGCAGCACAACGAGAGAAAAAGATAGCAGGAGCTAGAAAAAGAAGCTAAAAGAGAAAGTAGCAGGACATGGGGAAAAGAGGACGCAAAAGAGAGGGAGAAAGCGGTCAAAAGAGGAGTTACTAGAAGTAAAAAGGATAATAAACAGGAATACGGCAGGAATAAAGGACAGGAATGGAGGAGAATTGGAGAGAAACTTGGCAGAGCGGGCTTAAAAAAATTGAAAATTTGAGAAACTGGAAAAGCATCTAGAGTTAGAAAACTAAGTAGAATAGGAAGAACGCCTCAAAAAGGATGTTGTTGGAAGACTAGAAAAGGGTACGGAGAGAGAAGGTGGTATGAAAAGGCAAAATAAAGCTAAACTCGACACAGAAATGAAAAAAGAATAGAGAGCATTTGAGAAATAAGAGGATGTCGGAAGAAATGGAGAAAAATTGAAAGATTAGAGATGAGAGGATGAAGGAGAAGTCGTTGAAAACCGTTGAACAAGAACTCCATCCATTTCTCCATCATTGCTTGACCTCCAATCCCTCGCAGGAATAAGTGACTACAAGAAAAACATGAACAAGGAGGGAGGCGGATGGAAGAAGTGCCCCAGAAAGGTGTAGTGGTAAGCAACCCGCCCCAGGTAATCTCTAAAAAGAGTATTAGCCGATAAGCCCTTTCTTGGGCAGCAGTGCCTTCACAACAAAAACAGGCATGAAGTACAGATCGATCAACGGACATGCAGAAAGACAGGTAGTTGGATGGTCACAGACAGACAGCCAGAAGCAGACATTGACAGAACGCAGAGAGACAGTAAGACAGGCAGACAAAAACAAATGGAGACAGACGGACGGAAGGCGGATACGAAAGTGTGGGAAGGGACGGATAGCACACTGATGGACACCCACAAAGAGATGCGGACAGACAGGGACATGGACGGACAGCCACAGAGGAAGTGGGCAGGCATAACAAAGGGAAAGACGCGGACAGACGAAGACTGACACCCACCAGGACATTGCATGCATAGGACGAGGACGACACGAACACAGACTGACGGGACTCGGCGAACTGGTCGACGGCCGTCGATCCTTCTCTGCTGCCCTCCTCTCGACCTGGACCACGACCGCCCATGTGGGTCTGAAATAAATCAAGTATAGTTGTAATCCACAGAAAAAAGAGAGAAAATCATCATACCTGTGGTCCTTCACGCGATACATGGTGGATCGCACAGACCCAGCCAGATCGGCAAGGTCGTGTCATCCACTCGCGAACTGTGAGCACACCTGTAATTAATATACTTGAAAACAAATCCGGTAAGATACGATCCACGTGACTATCTCCATCTCTCCTTGACCTGCACCACCGCAGAGAAATCAATGGGGATGAGCGGCACAATTGGGTGATTACAGGCTTTGACCAGCACGTGTAACTGATCTACGAATGCACCATTAGGTTAGCTTACTAGTAAATGTTTCAGTGGCTGGTGGTTGAAAATCACTCTGAACTGAGAGGTTGTTATCGTATGAATGACAAAAGGTTCCTGCTACTAACTGGTCGAAATTCGGCTTGCATCGAACTTCAACGGTGGCTCAGCTGAGGGAATCGGAACCTTTATAGTTAATGCAACCTGCTAGGCTGCTTACAGAACCAAATGAAATATTCACGAAATAGAACTAGCAGAGAAAGGAAAAAAGAGTAAAAGAAAGAGGTTCCGCATGAAAAGCAATATTCTACAGCTCTCGTAGAACAGCAACTCAGTAGCACTACTTGTGGTGCAAGATAATATCGTAAAAAGGACCGTGATGTGACGAAAATGAATACCTCTAAAACAGGCTGTTCCCCTAATTGAAATTATGCGCTCCATTGCGAGCACCGCGCCGCTCCCGCTTTTTTGCTTGCACTGTCTCGAGTTCGCGTCCGAGTTCCTGCTGACGACACGTCGTAATCACAAAGCAGCCGCTGAATTTATAGCAGTTGGCACACTTCCAGCTTTTCGCTTTTTTTTCGAATCCTTTAATTTTTCTGTTATGCCTATTGCATTTTTTGGTGCTAAGTGGGTTGGGGGGGACCACGCGGCGCGGCTGCGGCGCGGCACCCTGCGCTCTCCAGCAAGACAGTACTGGGCCTGAGTCTGGGAAGGAATGGTAAGGTTGTACTCATGTGTTTCGTGATTCAGAACAAACAATATGCTCGCATATAATGGATACACTTCTTCTGAGCCGACAAAACCTATTTTTTAAGCAGGGGAGGGGCTCCGGGGGTGGGTGAGATGGTTGTCTCGTGCAAGAAGCTGAGATGAGATAAAAGTTGAACGTCCAATTGGCTCACCCACCCCGGAGCCCCCCCCCCCCTTCCTAAAATAGGTGAAAAATACACAGTTACAACATAAAAAACTATGAAACATCTCTAAACACCGTTTCGGGCTTGGAGAGCGCAGTGCGCCGCGCCGCAGCCGCGCCGCGTGGTCCCCCCCAACCCACTTAGCACCCATTTTTTCTCTTTTGAGTTTCTCCCCCGTAGATCTACCCCAGAGTATCAAAAATTTCTTTTTAAGCTGTTAGTCTAATGATGGCGTCCCCAAAAAAATCTATTCGAAGTCGCTTTCTGAAAGTGGTTTGAAGGCAGGGAATTATTCACTTGAGGAAGTGAAGTGTTTCTTGCGAAAATTTCCCACAGCATGAACTCTTTCCGCGCAAAAACCGGCCATCTATAAACATTCCTTACTAGATAGTCCTCGTATCATAGAAGAACTTAAACAACAAAATCGGACAAACACTACTTGCGGCGGTTGCGTCGCGGCCTTCGCACTGGAGCACGTTATTTGAAGTGTCTGAGCACTGCGGGAAGGCTTTGATGAGAGGAGAGTTCCTCTTTCGTAACTCTGCTCATTGGCGGTCATGTAGCGCGCTCGAACACGTTATTTTAAGTTATTACCAGTTGTAAGAAATAATTTTCTACGATCAATGGGCTGTTAAACTATAGTTTAGTATGTATGTCTCTTTCCTGCATGTTTCCTCGTTCATGTTTCTTCCAAGACCATTGATAGGTAGTTATCCACCCCTAGTGAATGGCTAGTGAACACTGTATGGTTCGGTGTTTCTATTTCTGTTGCATGCTTCCTGGTTTGTGTTCCTTCTGAGACCTTCACTGATAGAGGGTTGAACACTAGTTTGGTGGTATGCCAACTTCTGTACACTTGAGTACATTTCGCATTCTCGGTGCGAGGCAATCTTAATCAAGTGTAAGGACTACATTTTCACCGTGCGTCCGCATATCTTTAGCATGGCGAGTAAAAAAAATTAAAAACTGAAGAGAATGGCAACACAAGAAGGTAAAGCATCTTGAGAAAAATTATTAACTGGAAAAGTTTTAATGATGCTGGTCAGAAACTTTGTTTTGTGCACAGGTGAAATGTGAAATGCGAAACGAAGTGGAAATTCTATAGAGCTATGAACCGCGACTTCAGTGTTTTTTTCTATTTTGCACAAAATCAACACGCTTAGCCAATTACAACGGGAAGTTTTCTGCCGATAAACTGCTGAGAAACTTATTTATTTTTATTGGAGCTTTGGTTTTCATTGCTGTTATTCGCTTCATTCAACAACTTTCCACACCTAATTAAGATCGCCTCGCGCCCTCAAGCCTTGCGTTTGTTTCACTCCCCAGCTAATCAGCTTTTCTGTTTTCTTTCTGCACAGTGCTGGCGATTACACACAACGTGTAGACGTTCTTCAAACCCCTCCTTGGCTTTAACATCGTCATCCCTAGCCTCTTTCGATTTGATGAATCAATTGTATAGAAGTTGGCATATCCCTAAATCAGGGTTCAGCATTTTATCAATCAAGGTCATTACTCAGCAGTTGTCTCAGAAGAAACACAAACCAAGAAGCATGCAATAGAAATAGAAACACATAACAGTGTTCACTAGTCATTCACTAGGGGTGGGTAACTACCTATCAATGGTCTTGGAAGAAACATGAACGAGGAAACATGCAGGAAAGAGACATACATACTAAACTATAGTTTAACAGCCCATTGATCGTAGAAAATTATTTCTTACAACTGGTAATAACTTAAAATAACGTGTTCGAGCGCGCTACATGACCGCCAATAAGCAGAGTTACGAAAGAGGAACTCTCCTCTCATCAAAGCCTTCCCGCAGTGCTCAGACACTTCAAATAACGTGCTCCAGTGCGAAGACTGCGACGCAACCGCCGCAAGTAGTGTTTGTCCGATTTTGTTGTTTAAGTTCTTCTTCGTATCATTCGAATTCAGCCATTCGTATAATTAATTCAAGCTTTCTATGACAATCATTACTTAGTTTGGAATCTAAGATAATGGTAGACCAGTCCGTAGAGGAGATGGATGTCAACTCTTCCGATCCTCAACCTGCACCAAAAATGAAAATCTCCTTTGGTGTGAAGAGAGTTGCATCAGTGAAACTTCAGGATAGTACACCAGCAATAGTTGATGGTGAGTGATTTTATGTTTCTCACTATTTCATTTCACTTTCACCTTTCCACCGTCTGGAACCTTCTGAATATTTATTTTTCGATTTTTCATTCGAATCATTATTGTTTCCCTATTAGTCTAGTTGTAGTAAGCCAGAATTGTACCATAATAGGCCTAATATGTAGGAGAGGGAGTATATACAGCGAACCTGCTCAGTATCAAAACAGTTTTTCGGTCATGATTGTCGGAAAAAACATGCATTTATAAAATTGTAAAGTGGATACCCCTTGCTGGTTAAAATTCGCTCTCATGAGAACAAAAGGTGGGGAAAAGCAAACCAGTTTTCTTCAAAAAACCCCTTGTTTTAGGCTTATCCGTGATGTCTCTATTCATGCAGAACGTACGAATTTTATTTGAGCACACTTTAAATCGCATCATTTCTTTGCAACAAGGCGAAAACCAATATTTAGTTTGAATATGCCAGCAAACCATTTGAGCTTTTGAGGAAACCAGTGCGTACACATCCTCGTTCATTGTGATGTCGTGATAATTCGTACAACATAGTTACTCTAAAAAGTCGACAGAATTGTATATAAATACTCTATAAGTAAAGTAATAGTAATGGTAATTAACTTTCTTCTTTGCCCTTTTTTTCTTTTTTGCTTTTTACAGGAATAAGAACCTATCATTGAGATAAGATTAACAGTTTTACTTTTTAGTGAGTGTTGACAGCGATGAGGAGAGAGAGCATGATGAAGAAGAGAGGAGGAATAAGAAACGTAAACTCACTCACTTCGAAGGTGGAGACGCTCCGTGAGTCAAGAACATTTCCTCCGAATTCCATCCTTGTTCTACGCTTTACAGCTGTTGCGCTTCATCTAGATGATATTCATTCCTTTCTCGTTCTTGATTTACTTTTTAGAGATGATGAGGACAGCAAGAAAAAAGCAGCTACTGTGATTCCTCTAGTTCAAGAGCGAGACTGGCGTGTAGCCAAGCTTTTGGCACTGCAGAAGGAAGGCAAACTCACTGACGAAGATCGAGCAAAATTAGCTATTCTCACCGAAGATCAGCCATTTGAGGGATCAAATGTAGGTCCTACATGTTCTCTCAATTGGCTTACTAATGCTTTTCCATCTTTTCTTTCCATTTCGCTACAGGGCACCGCTACAACCGACGCTATTGTTGTGGAGGAAGAGGCTAAAGTTGTTGAAGACGCCGATTATGGAGCGGTGGGTACAGAACATCCCAAGCTTGATGTTGTAGAAGATGTTTTGCTACGCTTCTGAAGCGCTCTTTTCTCCGTCAACCTGTCTGGGTTACCGAAAACGACTTTATGGTTGCTATTTATTGTTACAGGTGCCCATTGAAGAGTACGGACTTGCTATTCTCAGAGGGTGTGGATGGAAGGAAGGTCAAGGTATTGGCCGAAGACCTCAGGTTCGTTCTCCCAAGATTTTTGGAGCATAAGTCTTCATTTTCCATTCCTAATTGTATTAAGTGATGTTCAGGTGGTACCTTTACGGATACTTCCGCGACGCCCCAATGGACTTGGTCTGGGTGCAGTACCTCAAAAACAGGACAAGAAAGGTGCAAAGGTAACACTTAATTGGTTCCTAATCCTAATTTCTCACTGGTTCCTTTTTATTCTAGAATGATAAAGATGAACAATTAGACGAAGTTATAAAGAAGGATTCCTTGATACGAGTAACAACTGGTCGGTTTAAGGGACATTATGGCAAGGTAAGCTTCTTTTTTGCACAGAATTTCTTTAAACTTTGCACTTCATCTTACGAAACTCCTTTCTATATCTTTTTTTTGCTGAAGATCGCTTTCATTACATTTATTTACTTGGAACTTTTCGGAGTGTCCAGAGTCATGTGCTCCTCGAGTAACGAATTTTGTCAATATAGCTATATATTTCAGGTGGAGTCCAGAGACGACGACAATAATTGTCTGTTCGTGCGGTTAGCTGTAGGTGGACAACAAGTAAAGGTAGTTACACTCAAAGCTCTTCCCTAGAACTGAGACAGAATGGTGGAAAGGCTTCCGTTACGATACGACAGTACTCAACTTGGTTATTTTACTCTTTTGGAGCTGAACTGCAAAATGAATTGTGACTCATCCAGGCTACTTCAGTAGCCATTGCTCAGTTTTAGCGGAATAGCTTTGCAAGGGATCACAAAATGTTTTTACGAGATTTTCATTCGCTGGATTTTTAGGTGAGCTTGTTCGCCATACAACAAGTTTCTAAAAAAGAGTATGATCGGGATAGCAAGTGTATAAGTAAGTCACATAGACTCGATTACTTTCTGATACTGTTCAAACTACTCGACTGCTTATAAAGTTCTGTTCAGATAAGGATGATTATGATAAGGAACGAGAAAAAATCGAAAAACGAAACAATGAAGCAGTTCGTGATGGTCGGAAAAGAGATGACCGAAAAGATCGTGAGGAACGATCAAGGGATAAGTATCGGGAAAAGGATGCTGGTCACGATAGGAAAGCTGAGGTAAGACAGTTCTACTCGCCTTTCCTGACCCTGGCTAGGTTATTACTTGTGATTCTGTTCCATTTTGATATCTAATTCTGTTTCATTTTCTAGAAAGAAGAGTTATGGGTTCGTACCGATTTATTGGTTCGGTTTATTGACGAGAATTACAAAAAAGGCAAATACTTCAAAGAAAAGATGCGGGTAGTAGATGTGGCTTCACGAAAGGATATTTCATTAGAAGACTCGCATGGAAAAATGCATTACGGTAGGTTTAAAAAGGAATGCTGCCTAGAGGGAACAATTTTAGATCAACCTTTTACCCGGTCGGATTTCAGGAATTCGCCAGTCATCCTTAGAAACGGTTTTACCCCGGTTAGAAAAATCGCGTGTTATGATTGTACGAGGTAAACATAAGGGACATACGGCGACGATGGAAGAGAAAGACAAAAAGCGCTGTCTGGTCGTCGCACGGTTATTGAGGTCCAACGAGGTGATTTTTTGGATTAATGTCAACTGAAGACTGCTACATCAATTTTTCATAGCATTTAATCGATTGCTTTCTTTTACAGATTATAACTGTCGATTTTGACGACGTCTGTCAGCATCAACCCAAGGAAGAGGATGATGATGATGACTACTGAATAGCCTGTACAAAAGACTAAATACACAACCTCACCCACCGTTCAGGAAGCAGCGAACCTTCTAGACGAAAGTTCGACATTTGTGTGTTGTCTGTGGATGTCTGCCCAGTAAATATAATGATTTCTGATCTGATGTGATGTGATTACCATAAAGCACTGAAGAACTATTGTTTGTAGCATTACAGCAAGAGACTTTCTAGCCATTTCCTAGCGGGACCTCTAACTTTATACCAAGAGGGAGTACTGTAGCATTCCCTATCAAGTCGTAAGCAAGACATTTAATGCAGCAACGCATAGAAACGGATCCTGCTACAATCAGCAATTTTGATACCAAAGTTCAGGAGAGTAATTCAGGAGGGGAGGGGTCGGTCATCGGATGGATGGATGAAGAAGACTTGCCTTTTGAGAAGAGTCTAATGGGTGGAGCGTTCACGAATATGGTGAAGAAAACGATCAAAGAAGGTTTGATCACCGACTTAAATTTTCAGCCATTCTCGCCTCAATACGCTGATTTCCCTTCCACTTAGCCCACTGGTCTTATTGTAGGTGATGTCAAGAGTTGAATGATCTGAATGGGCTTGTTTTTGTGGTCCCGAGAAAACTAGTCGTTCACTTCAAACTATGGTCACCTCTGCTCACGGAACAGCCCCATACCTAATTTTAGTGGCTTTCAATGTTACCGTAACCCAAGCGAATGGGTACACATAGACTCATAAATAGTAGCCATTTTTGAGGGCGCCATTGTTAGCAGCGCACGACAGCGTAGATTTGCGTGGGTGGGCACTGAGGGAGTGAATCGCCGTCGACGGCGGCGCTACGTTCTAAAGTAGGAATCAGGTCAAGAGCCCTCACGGATAGCGGATGCATGTATAAATATAAGCGGATTGAGCAGAAACATCCAGGTGTTCATTTCCACGAGCGTTGCTACGCTCTCTCTGCTCTTCTTTATCATCAGCCATACTATGCCAGTAATTCTCCTTGACCCGGCTGCTTCACAAATCACTCGTTCCGCTCAGAATCAGAGTTTTTTCTTCTGTTGTGGTGGTAGGGATATGGGTATAGTGGCGCTTTGGGAGGTATACTGTAGCCTCATTACCCCACACTGCCTGCCATAGTACTACATTCTCTATTAATAATAATGAAGATTTTCTACGAGGATTTTGCACGACCAAGAAAAAGGGTGTCTGACCATATATCTTACTCAGCATAGAACGGAATACGCCTTTCCAAAGCCAACTATTATTTTCTCGAATCCTCAGCCCAATTTACTTGTAAGATGCACAATGCAAATCTTTCAGGATGTTATCATTGATCCTGGTCTTGCTTCTACCAATTCTTGCCAGTCCAAAAATGATTCATCTCACAGTTCGAGAAAACTTCACACAGCCCTGTCCGAATGGTAAGTTCAGACAAAACGACAGAAAGAAAAAAAATAACCTCAGTAATACACAGGGATGAGAGTAAGGTACTGGATCGAGCGCTTGCCGGCCTTGAACCACAACGTTACTGCCATCCCTGTAAACGAGTATTCATCATCCCGGCAGAGAAACTTTCGCTGCCTAGACCGCGAGGAGCCCATTTGTTCGAGATATTGAAACAAAAATATACTGTAGACAACAAATAAGATAGAATGAAGATTGAGATTAAATTTGAAAAAAAAGATGTTGAGTCAATCAAATTTGAAGAAAAACGCTTGACTATCTCTACAACCCTGTATATGACTAATGGATAATCTTGATCCAATTACTGGATAACCCCAAAATGTAGGATGAAAAGTACAATCGCCAAAGGTTCAATCCTGGAACTCGTGAGGTCGGTTCACCAGGAAGCTCTCTAGACTTTCTTTCGATCAAATTTTTACGCATTAAGCGAAAAAAATCAAAAGATTAAATTTTCACTTTCCAAGAGAAAAAAATCTAAATGTAAAAATTTAAGAAATTATCCCTACATGAAAGGGGATCGATCCTTTACCAATAATATTTGAGAGGCTTATCAAAAATACAAAAAAATCAATATCTCAAACCAGAAGTCAAATTTTTTGCTAAAACTGAGGTTTTCAGTGAGATCTGATCTCATCGATCGTTCATCACTAAGATTCAATTTCGACATGGTTCCGAGTGAGAACGAGGACGAGGACGAGGAGGAAGGCGACAAGGTTGTTCCTTTCCCTTTTTGTGTAGGAACTTTGAGATTTTCATCCACTACGTACCGGCTG
Source organism: Haemonchus contortus (assembly GCA_000469685.2). Taxonomy (NCBI): domain Eukaryota; kingdom Metazoa; phylum Nematoda; class Chromadorea; order Rhabditida; family Trichostrongylidae; genus Haemonchus; species Haemonchus contortus. The sequence continues at coordinate 2,749,661 of LS997565.1, forward strand.
TAGTATATAATAAATGCGTCCCGGAATGCTCTGAATTTTGCCCGTACATCATTAATTTTCATTGAGCGCATTTATCAAAGGAACTTGATTATAGTGAGAACTGCTTTCATTAAATTGACCAACTACTTCAGGTCCTCCTTACCGATCTAAATGGTGAAACTCGTGCGATCTCATTTCCGGGCTGTTATCGGGTCAAGTTGTCGTTCAGAATGCGACAACCAATTCAGAATCCGTGAGTTCAATTGGTTGTCAAAAACTACCATGACTTTTAGCTATTACAGTAACTGCTTTTAATGGCTCTTCACAAAAACTTCCGAGAATTACGGAGAATTTTCAGTACTCATTGACGAAATAATCTGACGTAGGCCCTACGACCTGTATACCCACCCATATTCAATCTCTTATACGAAAATTTTGAAAATGGGTGATTTAGTCAAAGAGGAATTTTTGGAAATTCAGACTTTGGAAAAAAACTGATTTCAGATATATCGAGGCTTTTCTACAACTTGGGCAAAATATTCCTTGCCGAGCAGAAGGTCGTAGTATGGCATCAAATATTTGCACAAATATTACCCGTACAAATTGGTGCCCACAAAGTATCAATGACCAGCTACGAGGGATGCTTACCAATAAGGAAACATGGTGAGTGCGAAGTTAAGAGACCCTCTCAATAGGAAAAGCAGAGTCATACGCAGAGTCTAAAAGCACGCCACTCGAACGCGAATTCTAATGTCTTGTTCAGTTAGGGCGTAAAAATGCGCAAAATATCCATCAGCGCGACGCACCCGTGCGCGTCAGGTCTTGACCAAATCAATGGAAATATTTTCGATAATTTTGACGTGATTTCATGATGAACATTTTCAAACTGTAGCGGTAATAGACTCATTTAGCCAATTCTGTCACCTATGTGATTCGATCAAAGAAGAGGCAAATAAAAGGACAAGTGAGCTCAAGCAGTATGTGTTCAATGAAGGATCAGAGAAATGCGATACTCAACAAGACAGGCAAACATTGTACTTCAAGGTAGGGACTTAGCTATGTAGAAAGAGCTCATTCCAACTTGAAGGAGCCGAAGAGTCGGACTCCAGTAATAGAAAGTTGCAATCACAGTAACCATGAGAGCAATCGGGATTTTCGTATATCTCCAATTCTACAGACTTTCGTCCGTACCTTAGGGACTGATAAACTTTCCATGTCAACATGATTTTGGCTCGTTCCAGATGTGTACACCATCCCGTAGAGAGATTAATGAACGCCATGGTGACGAACGTGATAAGTTAGAAGAATATTGGAACTATTTGAAACAGGTTAACAGTCATTTTTTAAAAATTTTTTATCAATTTAAAAATTGCTAGGTGATTTTTCCACTCGATAACGTCGTTCAGGGTTTTTTTACGGACACCTTCCCGTTTCGATCTGAGAATTGATTTAGAATGTATATAAAGATCTATAGGAGTAGTTAACCATCACTATTCGTATGTGTTCAAACTCTCATCCTCTGTCCCTACCTAGAGGGTACTGTAGAAAATTCGGGGAGACGGGCATTAGGAACGATTTGGGTAATCGATTCGCCGCACGCGGCTATCGCGGACCACTCACTCACCGTTATTACAGCTCTGGCGTTCTTCATACACCTCAATCGATATGCGATAATTAAATTTATGCATAATTCTACTATTAGCACTTTTGTTCTTGTATTTCTTACCTACTGCTGCATCCTGCTACATTCCATCGCGCGCGACGCCCCTCTCACCGCGACGCGACCATTTCGTTCCTAACGCACCACACCCGAAAATTCGAGAAGCCTATCCTACCATGGTAGTTCATTTCAGGGTATACTGACAGCCGTTGTCCACGTAATGGACAGATCGGAACTGGACGAGAACCGACGGGAACAGTGCCAAAGAATGTGCAATACCTACACGGCCAAGCGCGGAATCAGCTTCTCCTACAGGGTAACGGATTAAAAGCGTTTGATACTTATTAACGACCACATGAGGTTACTACTAAATCGATAATCGATTTCAGAACACGCTCCTGAAATCGATCGAGTCGCTATGTACTCCTCGTGACAATTATGCTGCATGCGTCTACCATACAGTAAAATTTGATATTAATAGCGATTTTTGATGGCCCCAGAGCCAGGACTGAGTAGTTCACCGATTTTTTCCCAGAAACTAGGAACGATTAAGACTATGATTCAGATTCCTGTAAGTATACAACGATGCCGTGCAATTTATGTATGTCAGAGAATAAATCTTATTGTGGTGCCAATTATTTATTTATTTATTGAAGACGTTGCATAAGGCAAACGTGGGAAAATTTCTATCGCTAACAACACAACGTTACCTAATTATACGACAAGAGCTTTTTCTTAGCGAGGAGTTTGAAAAGTGCAAACGTGGAAGTGGTGAGTGGCACATCTGATTTTAGAGATATAAAAGTAGTGCCGGCTCGGCAAGTAAAGCTGTACCGTCTGATGTTGGTTCTCGGCGTTGCATATGAAATTTTAACTTTTCCACCTCTGGTTCTAGATTCCAACTTTGCATAGAATTTAGATGCGTCGATTCTAGCAATACCAGTCAGCAACTTGAACACCATACATACATCATAAACCTTCCTACGAGACCACAAACAGTGCAATTGTAAACTTTTATTCCTTGAATTTGGCCGAGGCACTTTACCATAAGTAGCATCACCAGATCTAATAACCAACTTTCGAGTGAAATTATCTTGAATTTTCTCAATCAACTGAATATCCTTCACCTTATATGGGCAGAAAACAGACGTTCCACATTCAACTACGGGACGTATATACGTTTTGTAAGCCTTCAGCAAATTATCCTTATCACTAATCGCTAAACCTTTGAAGACCTGGTATGTTCGGAAGATAGCCTTTTTGAAAATAGCCGCATAGTGATCCGAGAAATCAAGCTTGTTGTCATAGTGGAAGCCCAGGTCTTTAACTGAAGAGACCCCAGTAAGGACATGATCATCAAGAAGATAGTTATTCGGAACACCATTAGAAGAACCAATTCTCATGTAAACAGTTTTCTCCGGTGCAAGAGGCAAATTCCATTTACATGACCAATCAAAAATACAGTCCAAAGCCTTTTGAATCCTTTCTGTATCATCACTGGCTTCTAACTTCCTATAAACCTTGATGTCATCTGCAAATTGCTTGCAAACAACACCACATCCTTCTAGTAAAGCTGGGAGCTCCTGAGTATATATAGCAAAAAGAATAGGTGATAATACACCACCTTGGGGCACTCCGCTTTTAACATACACGACCTTAGAAAAGGAAGACCCTATTCGGACTTGAAATGTCCTCGAAGAGAGGAAGTTCTCCAACCAACGACAAACTAAAGGATGAAATTTAAGCTGATCCAATTTATACAAAAGTTTAGCATGATCCACCTTATCAAACGCTTTGGAAAAGTCAAAATAAACAACATCACAGGCTTTCCTTTTATCGAGGTAAACACTCCAGTCATTGATGCATTCAAGAGGGTTCGTTTCAACCGATCTACCCGGGACGAATCCGTGCTGATTAGATGGTATTATCCCATTAATCTCCAAGTGATCCATAATATGTTTCTTAAGAACCTTCTCAAATACTCTACAAATAAACGAGGTTATACTAACAGGCCTGTAGTTGTCAACGGAATACGAAGGCTCCTTCTTCAAAAGAGGTGTCACAAAAGAGTGTTTCCATCTAACTGGAACTTGGCTGAAGCATAGTGACTGGTTGAAAATGTAGGCTAGTGGATCTGCTACAATATGAGCAATCTTCTTCATGAACATAGGTGGGACAAAGTCAGGTGTTAAAGAAAGAGAGTCAGGCAATTGATTCAAAAGCTCAAAGATTCTATTACCATCTACCCAAGGGAAGTCAACCATAGGGGTACCGACCACGGGAGTAAAAGCAGGCAACGAATCATCGCTGTTAGAGAACACCTGACCAAATTTATCCGCTAGCAGATTGGCTTTATCCACATCTGAAACTGCCACTTTTCCGCCATACTTCAAACAAGGGATTTTGCATACAGACCCAAGCTTCCTATTCAATAGCTTATAGAATCCTTTTTTATTCTTACTGTTAAGAACCTTCTTCTCACAATGGATGTTATATTTCTTTAGACATCGAAAGTCACTCTGTATCTCTGCCAGTGAAGGCCATGCCCATACCGTAATTTCAGGCACTTCCTGGATTTTTACGATAAAAACGAGCTATGACTAACATACTGTCTAAATTGTTATTGTTCACAGTTGAGGTTTTGGCTAATGAATATGAATAAAGAGGCGATTGCGTGAAGAAGGATGGAGTGTTGACCGGGGGCTTACATCAGGGATGCGCCATGCATCCTAATACAATTTGGTACCGGAGAAGTTGCAAGCCTAGTGACCCCTTGAATGGGTCAGCGGGCGATGCAACTCAATATTCTGACAAGAGCCCAGTATTATCGCTCAACGTCGAACGATGAAAGGAGCATATGTTTTATATGAAATTTTTATCAAAAAATAGAATTTGCTCAAAGTACTCAACAAAAACTCATTCACAAAAATGACACGAGTAAACAAAGTATTGAGAATGAGTACAACAATAAAATGAATAAATCCAAACAAAGAATCAACGGGTCGGCTCCTACAAGGTTTTCGAACAAACCTAGACATTCATCTAGACCTGAGCTCTAAAAAAAAAACAGGGAAACAAGTTCTATCTACAAGAAAAGAATCTACTTTCCTACCACTAATCACTAACAGTTAGGCGCTCGATTCAGTCATACCGCCAATTGAAAAATATGTTGGAAGCGAGAAGCTATGAAAAAGGTTAAAGGTATTCATGTTGAATCTGGATGTCTTGAATGAAAACTGAAATTTCCTATGGTAAAAAGGAAGGCATTGAGGTAAAGAGTTGGCTAAACGTAAGAACGGGGAATTTTTCCGATGAACAAAGGAAAGAAGCCGTACTACAGGCATGACAACGACCCCTTCCCCTCCCTCTTCACTTCTTTACTTTGTACTCCTGCTCCTGCTCAATGGGACGGCTATACTAAATGGGCAAAAAAAATGAGGTAAGGCAGTATTAGGTACAGACTGACGCAACAGTGAGCTCTGCGTAGCTGATATGAAAAAAACACTGGGTTTGAGTTGAGCAGAAAAGTCTCACATAACTGGGGATACAAAAGACAATCGAAGTTATTGAATCTTCGTATTATTAAGCCTTTCACAATCTCAATTTCGTCATCCAATTACTATTCATATAGACAAAAAGTGCTCCAGCAGCCAAACGTGACGTGAGCTCTTCTTCTTCAATTCCGTGAGCCCACTCGACCTGAAATTGTATACACTTCAAAATGGCTGAACCATTTCGGGCCACGTACTCTGCATTCGGGAGCCTTCCGCAATCGAGCCGCCTACTTCATCTTTGTAGGCAAACGCGTTCAAAATTTGAAGGCGCAAGAAGTTCCGCACGACTAGACGCTGATAAATAAGCGAACTTGGTGGGAATTGCGCCTTTATCGAAAGATGAGTTCCCCTTCATTTGCCCATAATTATGACCAAAAGTTATGGTAGGATCGGACGATAAATTATTTTGCCTAACTGATCTCGGTCAGAGGTTGTACATACTAGTATAGTCGCTAGAAGGAGAGCGAGTGATCTCGGCAGTGTAGAAGACAAGCATGGCGCTCAGTAGGCACGCCGCAGTTCATACCACTGCCTGGGTAGTGTCTTTCGCACGAACTATTCCCAATCAAAGTGGCTAGAAGCCAAAAAAATTAAGTTGAAATTCAGTCAAATGGAACTAACCGATCCCCACGTCTCCGCTTGTGCCTTCTGCTCTATTAATGTGTGGTGAACTGCTTCCGTAGCGCTTAGATTGAACGTGACCACCGAATACGGTATCAAAACGCTCTTCACCGATTCCACAGCATACTGCATACCCGTCAGGGCCCAAAAGTTGTACGACATCAGCCATTTTTCAACTTTGCTTGCATCAGCCGGAGCAATTATATCGTAACCTAAATTAAATACGAATAAAGAAATTCAAATGGTGACCAGAAATGAGGAATGAAACAAATACCGAGGAAGTGACCTACAATTATACGAAATCATCTCAAAATCTTACCGAATAGATTCATACACGGTTGAAATGATGTGCCAAGACCTTTATTGGCATGGTCGATTACTGGTTGCCAGTGCTTCTTTTGATAACTGAAATAAATAGTCAAATATACGGTGACGAACTCATTAGACCTTTATTACAGGCCTAATCCCATTTTTAAATAAGACAATTCAAATCAGAAGAAAGTGCTAACAGGCCAAAAATGATATGTACTCACTTTTCAAGTTTCTCGCTCTCATTGTTCCAGAATAGTACGGTATCACCATAAAGGTACTCCATAACTTTGGCCGTCAACGATTCCCTGAATCAATCCTCATAAAAGTGTGACTACGCAAAGCAGAGAGTGGGATGCCCATAAATAATTGAACTACCGACCATAACAGATCATAATCAGCTACTATGCCTTGTGGCCGTGGTTAGAGCGATTTTCGCTCCACTTCAGTCTCATGCAATCTCTGGCAAACGCCCAGACAAATTATCCAGACCGGATACTATACTAAGTGGGAAAGGGTGACAATGAAAACAAGGGCTCACTTAGTCATATGAAGAGGATTATCCTGGGCGGTGAATGCCAGTCCTGTTAGTCTCATATGACCCATATGAAGGAACTCCTCTTGAGATGACCATTCTTCGGCTATAGCCACCGCCAGCGATTCAGATTCAATCTGCAAGCAACCGGGTATAGAAATAATCCATAACTTTTCAAGATTGAAAACGATTTTTCCCTTACGATTCTTATTACTTATAAGCAAGATCATGCCCGGCATCTCTTTTTTAACTGGGTTGGCAGCAAAAGGCCTTTGAAAATCAAGACCCAGAAAGATCCTGCTAGTATTAAACATCTTGTCTTTTTCAATAGGATCATGATGAATAAGAAGGATAAAGTTTCTGGTGTTTAACAATCCCATCTGAGGGATGCGACCCCGCACTCTACTTACACCCAGAATCGTAGTGGCGTATTGAGTGCGTATGTGGCCTATACAATGACTTGCGGTGGCCAGCCGATGTACAAGTTAGTGCTTTTATCCTCCCAGACCCGTCTGGTACCAATTCACCGACCCCGAGGGGATGGAAGGCTTGGTTGCCTTAGGCGGGTATCGATCAGGGATTCGACCCCCCTGACCGTACGTGTGATATAGTGCGCTACTTACCACAACACCACCTCCGAGCAATAGTGGATAATATGGCGTCATTATCCCGGGTTTGTTTTGCAACATAAATTAAGCCGCCGTAAACATCTTGAACGGCGAGATTTAGCAATGGTTTCTCTAATCTTGTCAGGAATCATCTAGTTGTTAGATGTGGAGACTGCCAGTTAGAACTACAAGATATTTTTTGACTTATGTAATCAATTATCTTCGTCTTCAAGGAACAAAATGATGCAGAACCTCGTTTCATTGTTTTGGTGGTGTGATGGCAATTTCACACCCCCCAAAACAATCTCTTGTCGTGTTTACTTAACAGCACACGCGGTCCCTTCACAGTCAGTTCCAGCGAACGACAAAAAGACCTTATCACTGTGTAAACCCCAGCTACACTGAATAATACCAGTACCGATCGATTGATGAGAAGCCCTTCGACCTTCAACATTTCAATCAGATGACATTACATAACATACTCCTACATTTGATTGGACTCGGACTTTTCATTGTGGTTAGTTTTATTTGCCCTTTTTGCCGTCGGAAGCAATTAGACGCGCCTTCCCTCTTCTATCTAAAACCCACTTTCACTCGCCAAAATTCGATTATTTTGAAGTCAAGGTAGCACTACTTCACTTAATAGAGACCTTGAACCCTGGAGAACTAATTAGCGTCAGTTTCCGAGTTCATATTCAAACTCATCCTCAGTAAAAGAGCAGCTGACACAAGTAAACCGCAACAGCAAAAGTCCCAACAAGAGGTACTCCAGACTAATGATATTACCACACTCTAAAGATGGATCTACGGATTGACGGAGGTGAAAAAAATGATTTCAAATACAAATTTTTGATTTTTGTGGAGTTTCAGAGGTGAACTACTAGACTGGACTTTAAATCTTTTTTCAGCTCCTGGCCCTACTGTGTCTTGTATGCAAAATCGTTGACAAAGCTATTGTTCCTTCGAGAAAGTCGTCTGTGTCTTCACGGCGGAGAAACGACTTATCCTGTGCTAATGAAATTCCTCCGCTTACGCCACTTATGGTTCGTTATTTCAATTAATTCGTTCATTAGTTAAGTGCCCATGAAGCAATAGCAAGAGCGGGACGTTGCGTCATCTATTTACATTCTACTGCCGCTAACTAGTTTAAAAAGCAAGGTGTCCTGGTTTGATAGCACCTCTCCACCATTGTTTGGTGAGGACAATCATGAAAAAATACAAACAGGAGGTGATTCAGTCAAGTCAAGAGATAGAAATGAAAGAAAAATAACCTCCAATAGAAAAAAATGCATGAGTAGATTTCTATCACTGGAAAAAACGAATTTGTGACCTAGACTACCAATTCAGTAATGAATTTTAATGCAGTGAACATAATTCATAATATTGAGTCCTAAAACAAGTTCTCCTTTCGCTTTCGCCCTGAGAGAAGATCCAAAGAATCCGAGAAGAGAACTAGTGCATAAACAATTGAGGCAAGGGGATTTTTCCCTCAGTTCGTGAACATACACACTGTTGGAGCCTTGATCATTCTATTTCCTTCAGATTTTGATATATTTCAGGGTTATGATCGCAAGTACATAGTCTGACTGCTTCACTATGTAATTCACCTCTGACTGGATACTCGATGAGTTACGGCTTCAACAGCTTTACAGATCTTTCTGCATTGTTATCGACTACCTCATTTCTGTTAATGAAATTTCATTTCTTGAACGAATTCCCTTTTATTGTATTCTGTGACTTTACGGCGGAGAAACGAAAGGGCTTTCAAAAGTTAGAGAGTAAGGTTTGTTCTGATGCAAGAATTTGAACTAATGACTAAATTGGAAACCAGTTGTGATTTATCGAAATGCAGTCGGAAACCAAAAAAATCCTAATGTGATTAGCCTCATCGCTCATTGATTGTGTAAAAGATGTGGAATATCTTTTTTACAATCCTTGTCATGGAAAATGAAACTAGAAGCATGGTAGGATACAAGAGTTGAACCTAACGACACTCATGATGGAAGGATCAACAATCAAGCAATACACCTTGGACTGACCTTCAGAACGTTACCGCCTTGCGTCTTTAACAAGCGTCCATCCAAAGTTACCATAAATACTTTCTTGTCTGGGGGACCTTCATCGACGACATCTACAACCTGTAACCATGCTATCAATAATTCTTATAAGGGGAGATCCTAGAAATTGAGCCACTTTTCTTTGATTTTTGAGTAATCTCTATCTACCTAACACCTTGTAAAGAAATGAGGGTGGCGCCCAAACTAGAGAGTCAAACTTTTATGAGTTCGACAGAGAGCGAAGCTAATCTTCGCTGAGGTAAACCTTTCTACTCTACGCATGTTGAAGACTCAAGTTGGGTACTCCCGCCTTCCCACATACGACACAAATTCATATAGAACCTGACACACACTATAAAAAATGTAAACAAAAAGTTGTAGTGCTGAAAAGATTTCAAATTTAAAAGGAAGTAGCTAGAACCTTGTAGAACCGCCGTCTTTTTGTTAAAGCAGAGGCTGATGAAGCAGTGAAACGTCGAGACAGAAACCGTGCAAACATCTTCCTATCCGGCTTACAAAACGAAAATCAAACATTGAACGTAGTCATGCTTTTGCAACTAAAGATGACACAGAAAACGCTCCTGACTCAAGGATAGACCGATAAGAGAATACTAGTACTTTATTCATCGCCAAATCACTACAATTGACAAGAGCTGTTACAGCATCGACTATACAAGAATCGATATAACGCATGCTGAAGGTGAAAAACGTGTTAGAATGACCAGTACCCATTTTTTGTACTACCAATAATAACTATTATGAAAGGGCCACCATCATTAGGTTGGAAAGCCACAAATACAATCCTTGACTAGGTTTGACACTAGGGTATCACTTGAGCAAGAACCAAGAGATTTGGAGTTGTAAGTATAGAAAGATGATAAGGGGAGACAATTTTATGCGACAGGTTTCATAAAGAAATCACAGAGAAAAGGTCCGTGATCATGCACAGCGACCTGTACATCCACCGTCTTGCCAGTGGCCACGGTCACCCAGCATGACAACGTCCTCAGGGTATAAGGCACCAAGATGGGAGCAAATTAAAAAGACACTCCAATCACCTCGAGGTCAGCACACTAAGGCGGCAATTTAAAAAAAAAAGAAAAAAGTCGGGTTAACAAAAGCACATATCAACAAATAAGGAATTAAAAAGGAAAAGCTAAGATCATTCAATCATGTTAAAGTTAACAACGGTATTCTTACAAATACCTAGGCTTTGTGCTGTTCTATTTCGCGCTCCAGCTGATCCACACTCTTTTCATCAATGAGTATGAACTGTTTGCGTGGTTTACTGAACATGTACATCTCACCAGCAAAAATATCGAACCACATTGCGTGCAAATCCACAGTCTTCTTCTCGAGCATCTCCTTAAAATAAAGTTTCGAGCATAGGCCTACATTAAGTCAAAAATCATCACAACTCCGGAAAGTGACTAAAATACTAAACATAACCTTAATAAAGCTAATTGAACGAGAGAACCGAAATTTTTTGCAAATCGTCCCCGCCCTCCATTCTTTTTTGCCTTTTTGAAATGCTTCACCATCTCACTATAACAAGAAAAGCCTGGCCGTCACTCCAACTCAGCAACTTCAGTCAAAGCTTAACTTTTTTCTTTACGTAAACACTATCCCTGAAACCTAACAGCAACTCACAGTGATGAATCCGTGACTAGCCATATTCTCCAACTGTTGCAGTGTATTAATCTGTGACAATTTGTCCTCGACACCCCATTTATTTTCAGGATCGATGATAGCTTCGAAACTGAAATAAATGTCAAACGAAATGAATGTCACACATAAAAATAAGAAAGGGAAAAATAGAAGAAGAAATGGACACATAAGAATGTATCAACATGTTCCCCCCGACAATTGTGTACCTACGCACTGTACTTTGCCTAGCAGAAACTCAGATGAACCTAATAAACCCAAAAGATGACTAGACAACATACGTGTATCCCGGGACTTCCGAAACGAATGTCAAAGGCTTCGCAGTGTTCGCCAAACGTTCTTCTAATTTCTGTAGTGATTCGTAACCATGACGACGCAGCCAATGGTCCATTGGTGATTGAGGATCAAAACATTTCGGATTTTTGTGAAGATTGTACAGTGTATTGATTGCCTTAAAAACTTGTGAGAGTGCAAGACATCAATCGACATTCCTACACTCGAAAATGTATCAGCTGAATAAATAGGAAGCCAGGTAAAAAAGTCCCTTCGAATTACTTACTTTACAGTCAGCATGTCCACAGACGATCACGTGGTTGATATGACCACGCTTGACTGCTAGTTCAAGAGCTGCTGGCTCAGTGGTCACCGAGACCTCGTAGCCGGAGGGTCCTAAACGCAACAAAGTATATTCACCTCATGTACGACTTTTATATTGATGAATTTTACCGTAGTGAGCTGCATGAGGAACCATATTTCCGGAGTTCCGCACAACAAACATGTCTCCAACATTGCATGACGTGAATCTGATCAGAAAATGATGCTACACAAATATCACCACATTTTTAAACGTTCAATGGCAACGAGTCACAGTAGCAGGCAACACTCACGGCATAGTTGCTATCTTACCAAATACGTGTGGTGAAGCTGAATCACTCATGACCTACATTGAAACTCGAACTTCTCGTAAATTCGACATCCAAAACATTATCCGCGACTATACTAGCCTAAATTCACGTGCTACCCAATCATGAGTAAGTCAGCTTGATCTCAACGTCGAGGACAAGCCTTCATGCAGGTGATACCCAAGAATAGAAAACCGCACGGCTCCTGCACAGACAATGATCGTAAGTACTTTAGGGGGATATGAAGGAAAGAGCGCTTCGAATCGACTGATGATTGACCGCGTATCTGTTTACATACCTCCCTTACAAAATTCATTGGGCGCACCTATAGTACATGCTTTCTGACGCAGACGCGCTCTACCGTACTGGTCTGCATTAGAGCGCAGATAATATGCCCATTCACCTGCGCTTCTTAAAAAACTAATGACAATGATTTTCGCCTCAAAAATACTCAGTCCTTAACTTTTTTCTTGTGTTAGGCTACAGAAGCATGACAAAGCATTAAAAATGAAAATATGAAAATGATGTAAACGAAATACAGCATTTTCACGACAAATACGACAACAAAAACAAAATACGCAAAGCAGCACCTGGCCGGAAGCATACGTGAGTCCATGCAGGTGAAGAAGGCGGCTGTTGGATTCGGGTTGTCTCGAATTTTTTCGAATTGCCTGACCTAACATGCATGAAATGAGAGGAAGAAAACAAAAAAATTAGCATGCAAAGCTTTCCCAAAGAGAGCAAAAGGAGAACAGCCTGAAAGCATGCTTTATTTCAAATAAACTTTAAAAAGGATTGCAGGATTGCTGGTATTTCCGTGGATCGAGCCACGTCTGCAATATGCGATATTTAAGCGAGCGCCCTTCAAGTGGTTGACCTTTTGATAAGCAAGAAAAAATGGCAAGGAATCCAGTTGAATTCGTGTTATGCGGTAGCTCGAATCTTCATCGAAACGCTCCATTGCGATGGTCTAATGGTCTACGATTAAAGCAGCGAATTTGTGGAGACTCCTGATGCATTCAGAGAAAAACCGCAAAATAAAAACACATTGTCCAATTCCTCTGTGAACGAAAGAGCTGCGTTTATAGTTTGCGGGTGTGGCTTGCAACACGACCTATCAAGGCAACATATTTGCCCCGTCGCCGTCGCCGCTTCGAATAAGCGACGCTTGCGGTAATCGATACAGTGTGTGCTGCATCAGTTAATGATTAAAAGCGCTCAAGGCGCTCTATTTCGTCTACTCTCCTTCACCATTTATCATTACAGCTACTGATTGCTCTCTCTGCGGTTCACTATTCCGTCGGGGATGACCGTGTGGCTCAGGGGAAGAGAAGAAGTAGGGAGGAGCTGGCCAATCTCTACTTGCACTATCTCACCAGCGACAATGATCAGTCGACAGATGACAGAGCAGAAGCAAGGAGATTTAGTGCAGTGAGGTTACAATGCTGTATTGATGAGAGGCAGCAGACGATCGTAGAGAACCGGTTCGTGCCAATCCTAAACGTGCCGAAAGAGAGACCTTACATGAATAGTAATCTATATCACACCCTAACTATCAATGATCAATCGAAAATCGAAGGGGCAGAAGCAAGACAGACAAGCGCTCAAGCCTCTTGAGCACTGCCATTACATACAGTTGATATCGATTACCGCACGCCTACCTCATGCAACGCGATCACCGCGGCAGCGAAGTGATTATGATCGCGCATTGGAAACTACTATAAACCCAACTAAAGATTGACTGCAACGTCTGGTTTTTACCTTCAAAGTTGATCCATTTATGCGCTAAATTCTGAATTACAAGTTCAAATTACATTACTTTAAATTACTGTCGTTTAAATTACTGTCGCAAGCACAAAAAGGGCCTATTTACAGAACTTTCGCGCTATGTGTGGCTCGAACCCACTGAGGTGAGATATGCGAAAGCCTACCATTAAAAAGATCGTAATTGCTACATTTCATAAAATATAGAAAAATAGAAGAAAGACCTTACCAGATCCGCTCTGACAGTCTCCCGGAATCGGATGACTCCCGAAAGGATTTTTTGCATGCCTGGCATTTTGTCGGCTAAACATGGTAAAAAGGAGGAATTATACTAATTAACTTACTAGACGGCATGACGAATGTACCGCACCACGAAACGAGAGAACGAAAATGAGAAGTAATAGAGTTGTCGGACTTTTTTTTTGTAAGAAGTGAGTTAGTTTACAGCACTCGTGAAAAAACATGACGAAAATATTGGCGGACAGCTCTCTTAGTTCTAGCAAAAAGAAATGACAACCATCGTCGGACATGATGGCTCCAGATTGATAACGTGTCGGAGAAACCGGTCTACGCAAACACAACCTACTAATTGCGAAGCTAAAAATCTTGGAAAGGAGAGGTCATCAATAAATTTGAAGACAAGGAAAACAAGAAAAAGGGAATAATGTCCTTTTAATGGACTAAACACGACAAAAACACCTACTTACGCCCTGATAACAGTGTTAGGATGGGAAGAAATGTTGATGGTATTTGTGTATGAGCAAGGCAAATCCCAACAAATGATCATCTCACTGGCTAGAGTTTGACGCTCACTGGCTAGAGTTTGACGCAGGCTTATATCTGTTCGAATTAAGTTCAACCGAATCCTAAGACTAAACAGCTGTCGAAAAGGTTCGCTGTAATCATCAGAAATTCTTAGTAACCAGAGTACACAGCACTGGCGAAAGTACATTCATCATCCGAGGGTAGTACTATTGTTTACACTGCCCAAAAAACATCTGCTAAGTTCCTGTTTATGTTTAACTTCCCACTCCAAAGCGCGTCACAACTTATGCTTGTTCACTGTTCACTTAAAAAAGGATTATGTAGAGGGAACGGTCAAATCCTTGGTAATCGTGCGTAATTATAAGAATTATGATCCAATCAAACACAAAAGCAGTACTATCCTGTGAATTAAATATTAGGTTGACGACTTAGTTAGAATCTCCAAGTACTTCGATTATTTATCTAAAAGCGCAGTCTGCGGTAATTTTGAGGTACCCCTTTTGAGTGTTGTGTAGAATAGAGCATCGGTGTAGAAGAAAGCGAGAAAATCCGCAGAATTTGTGAAATCTGAGTATTTCCAAAAGTGGTGGAAAAAGAGAGTTGAAGGATGTAATCATGACAGAAAAGGCATGGAAGAGATCTTCGAACGAGCTTTCAGCTGTAAAGAGCTGCAGATAGCCAAAGATACCTTACCTTTTCGTCATGTGTTACGACTTGTTCAAATTCCCAACATGGAAGGTCCTAGTAAACGGTGAGGGTTCCACGACGCCGCAACGACTCGCCCGCCTTTGGGTGTGGCAACCAACAAAGCGGGACTTTGCGTCTCTATTGTGCGGCTTCTAGGCCGTGTTTTGATCCAACAGTGCCCATATGGCAAACCGTGGCCACAGCTTCGTTCTGTTCGGAAATCTCGGGATTCATTTTTTTGTGCTTTCGGAGAGCAACCACCTTTTTCAGAGTGGTTTAATTTTATAAACCAGGTACCTGAGTAATTATGGTCAATATCTGATTGAATGATCACTTCTTTGGAAAATAAAATTACTTAGTGTCAACCCAATACAACTGATATGTATGAGAGGTGCTTACATCGTGAATCGGAGTTATGTTCATGGTAGAGCGAACTACCATGAACTGCTATACCAACGGACAGGTCGCATTTGTTCGTATACGATAACAAAAGTACATTGAGTACGAACGTGAATCATAACAATAAGTTCGTACATCATATTATAAATCGACATATTTGCAAGGCTATCATCGCACACATAAACACCCATACCTATTTTTACTTTCTATCAATTCGCTTACTGTGGATTAAAAGCCAGTTTTAGTTAGAATTTTCAGTTCTAAATTAAATACATAACCAATACCCTTTTTAATCTTTCCGCCTTTTTTACCTAATTTATTCTGCTTTTCTTTTCCTCCTCTAACTTCTATTAGGTTGATGCATAATTATTGCGGATTTTTGCGCGGCATTTTTTCTCTCGATAGCATTTGAATATTGAGGTCGGATCTACTCTAGAAATGATCTACTTGATTTCCTCTACAAGAATATACTCAAAAAACCATTCGCATATTCGCGAAATTAAACTTAACTGCTTCGACAAAGATTGGAAGTTAGCACAGTCATTCCGCGATCTCAGTAACTTTTCAGCGATCGAACAATCAGTCAGAGCCAACCAAGAAATGGGATCTGCCCCTAAATCTGCCATATTCACCAGCAGAAACTTCTTTGGATTATCTCGTCAACCGTTCGCTAAAAAAATGGCTAGGGAATAGAAATTCCGTCAATTTGGATGACTTGATGGCCGATGTGAAGGCGTGGATCGTCTCCAAGGATCGAAACTTCTTCACTTTTGGGATCCGACTAACTATTATAATTAATGGGAAGCAGTGGTCGACGTAGATGGTGAATAAGTTCCGGAGTAATTATTTGTCTTTGCTTAGTATTTCTATAGTTTCTTCAAGTAAAGTTTGCTGGAAAAAATCCGCAATAATTATGCATCAACCTAATAGTTTCCAGGATAAAGACGTAAAATGGGTTTCTGCTGCCGATTCGTTCGGAATTTTATAAAATCTACTAATCTCAGAGGTGAAGTTTTTTATATTTATGTTAGTAAGTGAATCTAAAAGAATTCCCTTGCTCATATCTGTTTAAAAAGTGCTACCGTATACACCGAGCCGAAGCACTTATTCGGTTGTGAGAATCCCCAACAGTTTACAAAACAGTAAATGGTGGAATGAACTTTGGACAGCTCGTTCTATCGACCAAAACAATTTTGTGGAAAGGGACAGGGGGAAAAAAAGAATTAAAATTGTGTTACCGCTTGACATTATTATGGAATCCTAAGCTAATGAGTACAGAACTTATTTAACGTTTTGTTTCCTTGGAGCTATGAGGTAAAACTATGAGGAATTCAAGCTAAAAACGAAAGTAATCAACAACGAACCGAAGGGAAAAGTAGGCAGACCTTCAACAAAAACAGCGACCACGAAGGTTATACGAACGCAACAGCTGATCACTTCTTAGGTTAACCGATGGCCTGGTCGACCTAATAGTTCATCGTATCGATTTTCGACCGATCAATCCATCCAGACGGAGAAGTACGCGACAACAAAAGTGTGCATACCACTACGATAACACCTTATTCAAAAAACAGTTTTATCATCGAGCGTCCAGCCAGAACTAAAAAGTCTTTCTTCCAGATTATCTTTACCGAAGTTGAGAATCTGTTTTTTAGAATCCCACTTTGGTTTGACCCTTTGAGGACTCGTCATTTTTGAAGAAAATTGGAAGCCGGAGGTTCGTAAAGACTACCGCTGGAAATAATACTTAACGAAAGAGTTTAATGGTCCCTAGAGCTCTAGTGAAGACAAAAGGGTGCTCTGAAATATGTGAGGCAAATTGAATGAGCAAACGCGTGAAGCCGAGAAGTTTCCTATGTTTTATATTAACGCAGAAAAAGTCAGAGACAGATATTGGATAGATAAACGAAAGGATCAGATGTGCTGGATCGACCGTTGGCCGGGGTTTTGATAAAATCAAAAACGATGATGTTTAAACCAATATAACAACTGACTCTTAAACTTGAGAATAACAGAGTGGTCCTCATCTTTCACTCTATTCTTTCTTAAAATGATAGAAGAGGGTTGGAGATGTTGGCGAAAGCAGTGCTATACATATGCAAACGCTGAAATTCTTGCCATCGCACTAAATTTATCACTAAGCAACCCAGCATACTAAAAAAGGCTCTTCTGAAGCAATATCTTCGAACAAATGAAGTACAAGATTTATACAACAGTGACAATCTGAATAAGAAAATGAGGGCAAAATGTAGTTCGAAGGAAGTGAGAGAAGCAAATGGGGCACGCGCCTTTGTTTGCGCTGTCCAAACGAGCCGTTGTCCTCGTGGTCAATTCCACTTTAATGCCTACATTTTGCGGGTCCCTAGCCTCTTTCTCATCCCGGCGCTCCTCTGCTCCTAAGGCATGAGCGAAAAATTCCATTTTCCTGGCTCAATCGTTTCGTTCCTATCGCACCACACCCTCGAGGGGAGACGGGCGTTAGGAACGATTTTGGGTAATCGATTTGCCGCACGCGGCTGTCGCGGACCATTCATTCGCCGTTATTACAGCTCTAACGTTCTTCATACAGCTCAATCGATATGCGATCATTATTTTATGCATAATTCTACTGTTAGTACTTTTGATCTCGTGTTTCTTACCTACTGCTGCACCCTGCTACATTCCTTCGCGCGCGACGCCCTTCTCACCGCGACGCGACCATTTCGTTCCTATCGCACCACACCCTCGAGGGGAGACGGGCGTTAGGAACGATTTTGGGTAATCGATTTGCCGCACGCGGCTGTCGCGGACCATTCATTCGCCGTTATTACAGCTCTAACGTTCTTCATACAGCTCAATCGATATGCGATCATTATTTTATGCATAATTCTACTGTTAGTACTTTTGATCTCGTGTTTCTTACCTACTGCTGCACCCTGCTACATTCCTTCGCGCGCGACGCCCTTCTCACCGCGACGCGACCATTTCGTTCCTATCGCACCACACCCGTTTTTGAGCATCCAAATGGGAAAATTGGGCGCCGACGTGTTAGTGTCCAGAGCTGAAGCTAAGAAATAGAGAACCTCATCATTGTACCAACTAGTATACGTAAATCTCTAGTGATAAGGGAAAATGCTAACAAGTGATGGTTCAGATTCTCTCGAATACGCCCCCCACCAAGTTCACAGTTGGTGATGTTTGACTGAGATCAGTGAGGTCTTCTCCAAGCTGATCCTTAGTCCTATTGACCAGTACTTTGTTTTATAATTGGAATTATCGGTTAATTTCTGTAAAATGCAAAGTAATTATCAGGAACCACCTGGGAAAAGCCATGCTGTCGCATTGAGAGAGCACACATGACCGAAAAATCGGAAGACGGTCTATGAAAAGGGTTCTACCCCTCGTCCAAGTACAAGGTAGACCTCGGAGTCCACGATTTGGTGCTAAGTGGGTTGGGGGGGGGGCCACGCGGCGCGGCTGCGGCGCGGCGCACTGCGCTCTCCAAGCCCGTAATGTTGTTTAGAGATGTTTCATAGTTTTTTATGTTTATTTTTGTATTTTTCACCTATTTTTAGGAAGGGGGGAGGGCTCCGGGGTGGGTGAGCCAATTGGACGTTCAACTTTCATCTCATCTCAGCTTCTTGCACGAGACAACCATCTCACCCACCCCCGAAGCCCCTCCCCTGCTTAAAAAATAGGTTTTTGTCGGCTCAGAAGAAGTGTATCCATTATATGCAAGCATATTGTTTGTTCTGAATCACGAAACACATGAGTACAACTTTACCTTTCCTTCCCAGACTCAGGCCCAGTACTGTCGCCTAAACCTACACCCCGAAGAAACGCCGGGCGAGTTGTCGCGAGACATTTATCAAGTTTTTGGACATATGTCAACTATATGGCTTGTGAATCAAGCAATCCGTTGCGGGACCCACGCTATCGACCCTCGGTTTGTTTTGGCTCTACTTATGAATTGCTGTTCGAAGAAATGATGTTAAGAGTGTCCGCCCCCATGAGATAACCGAAGTTAAGGGAAAAGATGACAATATACGTTGTTTGAAAGGTGAGCTGTCGTTTTGTTAAGGAATATTGGCTCTCTTACCGAGTAGAAACCTCCTCTAAATCACTGGCACCTGACAACATGAAGAAGTAGGGAGAACCAAGATTAGCATTCTTACTGCTTCCCTCGAAGAAAATGACGTTGCTTTAGGATCAGCATAGTATAATTGGAATAAATGTAGTCCTAGGTCACCACAAAAAGGCGAAAGGCAGGAGCACACCGCTTCGCCTAACAAGACATTGTATTGGATAAAAATGCCTTCCAAATACACTGCGGTCACGAGTGAATGTTCATTACCTGGCATGTTGCTAACCGGTATCCTGCGCTCCACTTCCTTTTTCAACCTAATAACTATAACTAATAACTTTCAGAAAAATGGCATCAAATCGCATAGAGAAAAGAACTTCCAAAAGAGTGCCATTTGGCTTCAAATCGCATCTAAACGAAGTTATACCATTAGATCAAAAGAAAACATAAAACATGCACGTCATTTTCAATTATTTAAGAGGTCGTTTGAAATGAGTAAGGTTGTAATTGATATCTGTCTTTTAGTCCATTTTTACTGATGAGCCTTTTCCCGTGACGCCGTCTTGATTTCGACCATTTCACTCCATTTCAATCAAACGTTTTATGATTGCTTAATCTTACTGGTTGGGTTATTAGTGTTAGCGTAGTGCAATCGTAATCAATGTATTGTGGCTATCTACACACTGAACCGTTTTAGGTTACAGGTTATATGACATCTTGGAAGGAGGAGGCACAAAAGCTCACGATAATAGTCCTGTTCAACAGTAAATGTATCACTACTGTCCAAAGAAAAGAACTGCTGAGTGAAATTTGGACTGAAATGGAAATATTTGCCGTTCCGTATCCCCGTTTCCACATTAATCGAGAAAGGTTCTTCGTAAAGCTCTCCTCTTCCGACGGTTCGATCCTTCTTTTCGAAACTTTCCTCCCAAATTGCCATATAACCTCTTTGAACAACGTATATTGCCATCTTTTCCTTTGCATTCGGATCTGTCATGGGTGCGGGCACGCTTAATATCATTTCTTTCAATAGCAATTCATGCGAAGCGCCAAAATGAAGCCACAGTAAAGGAATGATGGCGTGGGTTCCGCAACGAACTACATTCAAACCGTGGGCAGCTTGCCAAAAAACTCGCCCGGCGTTTCTTCAGGGTGTAGGTTTAGGCGACAGTAGGCCCAGTACTGTCTCGCTGGAGAGCGCGCCGCAGCCGCGCCGCGTGCCCCCCCCCAACCCACTTAGCACCCACGATTTTAGTAATACAGTAATCACATATTGAATTAGAAGATACAGAACAAAAAAGAACGAAATGGAACGGATTGGAGAAAGTTTTGAGCAAGTAAAAGGAGTGAATGGATAAGATGGTTTAAAACCGTGCAACGTCATAGCCAGGCATTCCAATCAAGACCCACAGACCGAAATACTGTGCCACGGGATCCACGGGCTTCGAGGCAAGTCTAACGGGGCGCTAACGCTCAAGATCCAATGTTCAGAGTGGAATTTCACATAGGTGATAGGGAACGCATATCTTTAATGACCGGCTTCTTACGACTGTATGCTATCAAGACTCCCAAGAACATGAAGCACCGCACGTACGCATCGCGTTTCTATCGTATTCACCGCTTATGACGGGAAAATGCCATCTACTTCTTTCTATACTTGATTTAAAGAACCCTTTCCGACAGATCCGAGATAGATTTTAACTGTGAAGGCATTGCTACGCTTCAATTCCATCTGAGGATTACAATTAAAAAAACGATCGCAGGTTCGGCTGCACCAGTGACACTCCAATACTTGTAGATTAGAATTTCAACTGAAGAACATGTGGGAAGAGAAGTTCTACCATGAAAGCCACGACGTGGAAGCGTAAATCGAAAGAAACCGTCTTCTTCTAGGCTTCATCATTGCTGCGATCGTCTGATCTGTTCAGAACTTTAAGGACTTTCCAGGTTACTCAAAAACGAATAGTAGGTTTACGCAAAAATTCCAATTTATTCAGGTTTAGCGGACACGAAATTTCAGAATGGGCACTCGGCTCTTACAGTAACCCGACTACGGGTCCCGTCTCAGAGTTTTTCGCGATGCAATGCAACCCTCGACTTGTAGACGTTTCAACCGACTGGCATCTGTTAGAGTTGGGCGTTGAGCGGCTGCGCTTCGTTGATAACGATGGTCCTCCATCGATACCGTCCTAGACGTCGGTGATTAACCTTTTCATCTAATTATCATTTTGTGATATTCACTGTTCCATTTTTTCTATATGGGTTTTATATGTAAAATCGTGGTATAATGTGAAGAAAGTATATCATTACGAGCTCTACACACATATGTTTGGGAATAAAATGCTCCCTTGCAAACACCGGCAGCGGTTGCGCAGACACGGCCTGCTAGCGCTTAACGCTTCACTCTGAACACGCGGTTCTGCCCCTGCTCTCAAGGTCCCTTCTCGGGATGAGGTGTGTGTGACGGTTGAGCAATTGCGTACTTTATCCATTGCATTTTACTTGCACGAAGTTCACTGTAAAAACAGAGTGCCCGTGATGGATATCCGATTTTGTGAGGTGGGCTGAGTTAGCACGGTGAGTTGGTATTCTAGAAAGATTTGTTTCCAGACAATTTTGCTGTGAAAAAAGAGATAAATATCATCTTCATTGAACCAATCGAGACGAAACAGATGAAAAAAAAATATCACATCGATCACAACGAACCTAGAAAACTACTACTTCTCAAACCTCACCGAAGCTTTTCAGATCAGTATGCTTTCAATGAGAGAAATCATTCCAAATGTAACAACGATATTTAAAAAACAGTGATTCGTAGTCCGCTGACCGAGAAACCTTCGAACTAAACAAAAGGCACATACGCCACATTTCAACAAAACCCATTAGAAAGACTCGTGCTTAAGAGAAAGGTAATGGAAGACTGAAACCTCCAGAGGTCATATTAGTATAGCGACAAGATGTGCGACGACATGTTCATGAACTTCGTACGGATTTCTAATTCACCAATTGGCTGCATTCATACTCCGCGTTGACCGGTGAGCGACGGTTGGCGGGCGTTGGTGACGACGTCGATCGGCTTATTACGTAACGGATTAAATAGGTCACCCATGATGCGATCTCAGAATAGTGGAGGGAAAGAGGCGAAATCCTAGCACAAGTTGCACGGATTCACGATCAAGCAATGTATCGATTAATCGCGATGCCATCGTCCGCCAGCCAACGCGAAGTATAATTGCAGTTATAGGGCCTTTTTCGGCCAAAGCTGTTGTTCTGCTAATGAACGAAAAGGGCAGTAAGGTCGTACGAACACGCTAGCGGCTGCATCTCGACCATAAATAGATAGTAATAATTCACTTTAGGGTTACAATGTGCACTGAAATCGTCAATCCCCCCTTCTAAACCTCTATGGCTACAACTCCTTATGCGACTCCGATTCATTTTCCGTGATTCCTGCTCCAGCCTTCGCTGCATATTGCGCAATCCATTGCTCTGGTTTCGGTGCACTTTCTACGATCCTTGGCTCTGTTTGCGGCACATTTTCCACGGTCCTCGGCCCTGTTTGCGGTACATTTTCCACCACCCTTGGCTCCGTTTGCGGTGGTGCATTTTCCACGGTCCTCGGCCCTGTTTGCGGTACATTTTCCACCACCCTTGGCTCGGTTTTCGGTGCAGTTTCCACGGTTCTCGGCCCTGTTTGCGGTACATTTCCCACGACCCTTGGCCCTGTTTGCGGTACATTTTCCACCACCCTTGGCGCCGTTTGCGGTGGTGCATTTTCCACGGTCCTCGGCCCTGTTTGCGGTACATTTTCCACCACCCTTGGCTCGGTTTTCGGTGCAGTTTCCACGGTCCTCGGCCCTGTTTGCGGTACATTTCCCACGACCCTTGGCCCTGTTTGCGGTACATTTTCCACCACCCTTGGCTTCGTTTGCGGTGGTGCATTTTCCACGGTCCTCGGCCCCGTTTGCGGTACATTTTCCACGACCCTTGGCTCCGCTTTTGGTGCATTTTCCACGGTCCTCGGCCCTGTTTGCGAAACATTTTCCAGGACCCTTGGCTCTACTTTCGGTGCAGTTTCCACGATCCTTGGCTCAATTTTCGGTGCAGTTTCCACGGTCCTCGGCCCTGTTTGCGGTACATTTTCCACGACCCTTGGCTCTGCTTGCGGCGCAGCTTCCACGACACTTGGCTCAATTTTCGGTGCAGATTCCACGATCCTTGACCCTGTTTGAGGTACATTTCCCACAACCCTTGGCTCTGCTCTTGGTACGCTTTCCACGATCCTTTCCTCAGGTTTTGATGCATTTTCCACGACCGGTGGCTCTGTTCTGGGTACATTTTCCACGATCCTTGGTTCTGTTTTCGGTAGGTTTTCCGTGATTCCTGGCTCTATTTTCGCTACATTCTCCATAACCACTGGCTCAGTTTTCGGTGCGTTATCCACAGTCCCTGGCTCTGTTTTTGCTGCACTTTCTGTTGGCAGGTCTTGATGGTCGATAATAATCCCTGCGAATTGTTCAATGAACTTCAGGATTCCCTGTTCGGTTAGGACGTCATCTGGATATATCGCTTCAGCATTTGTACGTGCCTGCAAAATAGAAAGTTATCGGATTGTAAATGATATCGCTCTTAAGTCAAGCTGTGATGAATTGACAGAAGAGGGATATGTAGCCTTACTTCGGTGAAGAATTCGGTACATATGAAAAATATGGATTCTCTGGCTCTCCAGTAGCCTGGACAAGAAGGCGTTATTGCGCTGGAAGTAAACCACCAAGGGGTCTAGACAGGACGCAATCCCAAGGACCTGCTTAATCACATCCAAAAACGGACGAATTTAAATGAAGTGGTGGAGTCTGCACCATTCACTATGGAGCACACATGTTGACAAGTAGACGTGATCATTGCGACAATCGCAGGTCAGTTCAACATTTTTAGCTTACTACAGTCAGATCACGACTGAAATCTCGTCCAAAGAACCCCTTTCCCGTCATGGTCAACTCCCTATCTTCCCTTCCTCCGAGAAGCCTTACAATTCGCCAGCTCTGCAAGTTTTCTCGCTTTCTTTCCAATCAATGCGCCACTCCCCACCACACTTCACTTTCAACACAAAAAGGGTACTTAAAATTATCGTGATCAATGTCTTTGCTGGTCAAACAATGTCAGTGGCTCACCTGGTACATCCGGAGTGAAGGGGTTTTCTCGATTGGAAGGAAATTGGGCGGAAAAGCATTTTGTTGTAGATCCATCTTGGCAACAAGTATACTTTCAATGCCTTCACAAATTTCTGCTATTTTTTCGATCAACGAAACAACATGTTGGTTTTCAGTGGTGTGAAGGAAGACGAGCACATTTTTCGCGTCATTTTGTACCACCTGAACGGTTCATTTACTTTATTAAGGAAACACGGCCGTTCATAAGTAAACGTCTCACACACAACGAATACTTTCACTTGCCTTAGTGTAGTTGGCTGTTACCAATGTTTTTAACGGCGCCGCATCTACTTCTGCAGCCGTATCCAGTCCTGCAGGTGGTTCCGGAGCCCTTATGTATGGCTTCAACTTCCCTTCTTTGAAAGCGGTTAGAAAGGCGATCAAGCTATCTTTGTTAATTTCACCAGTAAAACTGTCTTCCATTCTGAAATTCCATCAAAAATTATCGATTCGTAGGACAGGTTTCTTGAGAGTGGGCCTTCGTGGCAGACACGATTGGCACTTACTTGTACAGGCTGTTATTGGATCTTAGGAATATTCGTACATATGGGAGACCATCGCGTTTCAGGGCAAGATAATCCATGGCGTAATCCAGCTCTGAGTCGTCAATGTTACACAGAAGCACAACGAATTTGCCACGTAGCGCATTTCCAATGTTTTGGAGCCATTCCTTGTTTTCTGAAGAAATTCTCATTTTCCCAACGGTACGAACTCTGTTTATAAAGGGTAAAAAATGAGTCACTAATAGTTTAGATTGCACCACGTACTCGTCTGCACTCATGATTGCAATTCGATCATTTCCTAGCAGGAGAACTGTAATTAAGGCGCTGCGATCCGGTATACTATGAAGTTGTTCTAGGAACACTTGGTTGGATTTATGTCGCTCACCGATTTGAAGAATTACAAGATCCATGCGCTCGAACCTGTCTGCTTTAGCTGTGACTTTATTGTCCAAATATATGTCGAACTGTCACGATCGGGTTTGGCTGAAGAATTTGAAGGGCCAGTTCACCGTAATTTTGGGGTATCTATATTTGGACGAAAAATGTAAGTGAGGGTCCACAATAGTCAAAAGCGGTGAAGAAAACGCGAAGATTATCGTATTCAAAGGAATATATTGGTTCGAATAAGTAGTAAAATCAGGAGTTGGACGAAAATGTGTCGACAGAAGTTGCATCAAAGTGGTATTTGGACAAGCTGTCCAAAAACGCCACGGTGCCAAACGAGCTGTGCACTGCGTACAGCTGGCTACACTGAGCTGCCTGAGGGACGGTCAAGTCGTGCGTCCGAGGGTGCGCGCGGCAAATTGCGCGGCGGAACCCATACCTAATCTGACGACTTTAGCGCCTATTATTTGGGTCCAATTTCGAAGTACAGTAGAATAGTAGGATTAGCTGACCTTACTAATCTACCTTACTCCAGATTTGGGCCCCAATAATAGGCGCCGGAGTCGTCCAAATTCGCCACGAACTTCGCCGCGCAATTTGCCGCGCGCATCCTCGGATTGCCTGCATGAAACGTGTGTGTCTCAGTGCAAATTGTGCAATAAGGGCAGCATCGACAGCACTGTAAAAACTTGTCCGCTTTGGGTCACTATTACGCCCTGTTTCGGCCGTGTTTTTTGAGCCGACAGCGTCCCTGGTGCCCTTGAATAGCAGAAATCATTTTTATCATGATCTGGGTCTTAAGCCTGACTAGGGTAGTACCCATCCGTACTAATACAACCAGATCTTCAAGCTCGAAAAGCTGCCCATCATGAAAGGAAATATCGTGAGAGAATGGTTAGTTCTCCAACGCCTAGGGTAAGCAGCACGTGTTGAGGCCGCGGCATGGATAAGTCGACCATCCATGCCGTCTTGCCCAGAATGAAGGTTTAAACAATAAAAAATCCGAAATTACATAATAACATTGCCTTACGTGATATTCCTAGAAGATTATTTGCGTAGAATACATGAGCATCTTCATTAAAAGTTGACAGTAGATAGGCATCCGCAGGATAATTAAAGACAGGTGGATGAGTTTGCATCTAAACGGAGATATATCATAGTTAGTCATAGCAACAGATTTAGGAACTTCTAAGAACTGTGTCCTTAAAGGCACAGTTCACGATAATTTTGGGTAAACCAGATTATGATGAAAAATGGGAGACGGAGAGATGGAAGGTGGAAATCGATGAAGGTGAAGAACCGCGTGAATCAGTGTTCCCAAAGTGAAAAAATGCTTCGAAAAACCGTTAAAAACGGGACTGGACGAGAAGGAGACCAGAAAAATGAAGAAAAGTGGATCGTTTGGAAGAGTTGTACAATGTGTCTCACTGCGTACGTGTGGGTCCTGGTGCAAATAATGGACTACGGTAAGTAGAAATCCATCCGCTTGCAAGCATAAGTAAACGAAAAACCCTGGATGCAATAAAAATAGTTCACCTTTTCAGCCTCTCGCCGTAGGAAATTAAAAAAAGGCATCGCAGCAGCAAAAGGAATAACAGAGGAAAAAAGAATGGGATTAAAACATCGCCTCATCACTCGGCGATCAGCAGATTGTGTGTGGGCCCTAGAACGAATAGTTGCAATCTGTATTGTCTCGACACTCGTCTGACGTGACATCGACCGAGAGGCGGGAAAACGACTCAATACAGCAACATGGCTTCCACTACGCCGTGACCGTCGAGGTTTTGAGAGCGAGAGGCCTCTTCTACCACCCATGGGGCCACTGAATATTCCTAAGAGAAGAACTCAGTAAGCATTTTCGTCGTGAACCGTGCCTTTAAGCAATTTCAATTGCCTAGACGGGGCTTTGACAGTATGTCAGTGAGCAAGGGTTTGTTGGGAGTAACTGGGAGTGCCAATTAAACTTTGCATCGACAATGCCATTCGAAAAAAAGGTAAGAGACAAACACCAACCCTGATGAAGTCCTCGATTAACTCTCTACACATCTTTTGTTCCAGAGGTATTCGATTTCCATCCTTGCGGTGAACATACATATAGGCAGGGAAGTCTTTCGCGATGTCAGACCTGAGTAATATCGTATAAATATTTTTTAACACTACAAAAAATAAAAATAAAATCAAACAGTCGATTTTGAGCACAGAACAAACAAGACGTTTGGAAAATTCTACTGGTCATGCAAATTGTTGGCTAGTGACTCGCCATTGGTATATGCCAGACAACTAGCTAGCAACAGCCAACGTGATCGAGCAAAAGGGGCATCATGTCACACTGTAGGGCCAGCTGACGTGCGGAACAAATCCTTCCTTTACTAGGTTTTTAGCGAAATATCGCTGGCGAGGATTGTTCGAATAAGTTTTTTTTTTTTTGCAATGACACATGCGATGGTAAAAAACCTAGAAGCTCAGCGTTCACGCCATGCCCTTTCTAGACGGATGATGCTTGCTACAACGTCGCCAACTTTGAACGCAGCATAATATTGCCGTTTTTCAAGAAAATCATATACTGTCATGTAGTCACTTACTCTTTCATAATATATGCAAATTTCACATCTAAAAATCTCCTTGCAAACAACAAAATATCTGAAGTTTCCTCGAATTCATTGGATATCACGAAAAAAACAGTAGCATACGCCGATTGCTTAAAAGAAAAAATTAGTAGAAATTTAAGACCCAAGACAATTGAAATGATTAATCTTGGCCTGTTACCCACTTCGAATGCAGACAAAGCTTCACAGGTTTCGATCTTTCGAATAGCAGTCGTAAGCACTCGCTGAAAAAATATCCACTCTGTATACATAAAATAGGCAGAGGGGCTATTGAACAATAATAGCGACTTAGGGCAACGTTCCTTGGTGAACCATTTCACTCTTCGCCCCAATAAGAAAATAACTCTGAATCAACGGTTCAGCGGCAAGAGGCGCACCATCACTCATGCCGTAGCTAATCCTGAGCTCGAATCTCGGATCGACGCCTGATTAGACCTCCCAGGCCTTCCTCTACTTGCCCCGGTTTGGTTGTATTGTAACCACATTTGTCTGGGAGGATAAAAGTACTGACTTGTACATCAGCTGGCCAGCGCGATTCATTGTATAGGCCATATACGTATTCAAAGGTCACTACGATTCTCGATGGAAGTCGAATCAGAGGCGCATCCCAAAACAGGACCGATTATCGGCAGATATCCCATAGTTTATCCCTCATCACTTTTTAGTTGGACGAGAGAACTTTATCTTCTCTCGAACGCAGACGTCAGGAAATCGATGGTTCAAACTTTCTCCTTCAATTGGTATAGTTACGGAACTTTGCGCCCCAGAATCTACTTCGGTGTCGGGATTTCCACGGGGGACGGAACTTACGTGCGTCCGAGGATGCGCGCGGCAAATTGCGCGGCGATGTGCGCGGTAATTCGAACGACTCTGGCGCCTAACATTGGGGTCCAAATTTGAAGTAGAGTAGATTAGTAGTATCAGCTGACCCTACTAATCTACTGCACTTCAAATTTGGGCCCGAATGATAGGCGCCACAGTCGTTCGAGTCACTACGCATCTCGCCGCACGATTGGCTGCGCGCATCCTCGGATGCACGTATGTACCCATACCGGGATTTCCACTACGGGTGCCCGTGATCGTGTTGAAGGCTGGAAATTTTCCGATTTCAAGATACTTATTGGCAACTGATTGCGGTTGGCCATATATGAAGAACTCCCGGCCCCATACATCTGCACACAACTGCAGAGAACCCTAAAATTCCATAGTGAAGACCAAGCTTTGGCTGGCCTGGTATCCTAATAGCCAGCTTGAGTGCCTTCTCAATTAGGGGGTTGTCGGCCCATTGAAATGAGTGCTGGTTCTCCTCAAGCACATTTACAACTTGATTCAGAAAACAAACCTGATAGAACTGCAAAAGCAGTGGCGCCGCAAAAACGTCATGATGAATTATACCATCCGCATTGCCCAAAAATAAAATGGTACAAGGGACCACTTTTATACGTTGTTCCGCCAACTTTTCATTTTTTGGGTCTCGAGCGTCCATCTAAATAAAAACTTCAGCGATACTTCGAACACTAGTCCATGTGAGTGTTTTAATGACGCCAAAGTATTTGAATGGCAACCAAATCAGCTCTGAGAAACCTAGCATTAAAATTACAGTTATTAATAAAAATATTTCCCAAGATTCTCCTCTAGCATCAATCCAAGGGATACAGTATGCCGAATGAGGTGCTGGAGGAGTTCTGAGTGAATGCCTGCCCGATCTCATGACGACAACGGCAATTTTTGGCATTTCTGGATACTGTGGCAGACATCATACGCGATGACACTGAACTGACGTCTCGTCCAGATATCCCTTCCATGTCATTCGTTCTATATGATTTTGTAGAACCCTTTTTTTATAGAATCCTATATTTTTTTACCTCTGCACTATTCTGCACCATCGCTTTCATCGTTCCACTCAAACAAGGTACCTTAGAATTACTGTGAACACTGTCCTCAGCGGGTAACACCACTTTGGACCTGCAACAAATTAGGAAAGAGGGAGGAACTCGGAGACTATGGCGCCTTGATTGGGTGACAGCACCATACTCCACCTTCGTACACTCCGCCCACAACGCACTCCCGGGTAATGTCGGACTAGATTTTCACTAGTAAATTACTCTTACTACCCTATTCCATCTTCCTTTTTGATCAACTTTGCCGAATAGTTGAATAATTTAAATTTAGAGGTAGACACAGATATTTGAGGCTATCGACTGGCACACTTCATGTTTAGCATGATAAATACTAAATTTCTTAAGAAAACTTCTTATTGAGCTTACCGAATAGATCTTAAGAGCATCGTTGAATTGTGCAAATTCTTTACTTATATCTGGCAGTTTCTTGAGTTGATCACGGGACATTTCACCGTCTGCAGCGACAACTGTAACCATAAAGTGGCGTCCAGCCTGAAATGTTTAGAAATGGTAAGAATAAAAGATTATAAAAAGAAAATATTGATGAACTTGTTTACTGACTTTGGCTAGTTTCTCTAGCTCTGCATATGAGATCATCTCACCACTTGGTTTTTCGGGAACTATCTCTTCATTGACTGTATTTTCTTTATCGATTTGGGGTGGTTGTTCAGTGGCGATGTTCTTCTCGGGAGGAGGAACTTCTTTGTGCGCATTTTCCGTCCGCGATTCATCTTCGGTCAGGGCTTGAAGAATGACCAGGCTGAAGATGACCAGCAAGACCCTCATCGTCGCTAAAACTGCCATTCTCTTTGTTAAACGCATCGATATAGCGGATCCACATCATCACCACGTCACTTGAAAACATGAACTCTCAGGATTACCCTGAAAGTCATCGAAATGACTGCCGTTAATGAAAACCGGTACCACTAGCTTTTTGCAAGGATCACGGAAGGGAACACGCTCAGGTTGAGTCGGATTCGATCAGTGGGATCAGCATGGGGTAAGAGAGCAGGTGCGTGAGAAAACAAACTAATTATTAGTACAAGTCTACCTGGAAAAAGGTCTGGAAATATCCTTAATGTTTTTTTTCATAATGGAATTCGATCAAAAGTCACGGGTGAATTTAGGCTTGGGAAAACCATTGCAAGGCACCGACCAATGAGCGACAAGCTTGTGGGCTTCCAAACTCTTCTATTGGCTGACAGCCTGGGCTCTTTTTCGCGTTGCCCAGTGGATACACCCTGTTCCTAAGTCAAGTGTAGTATGTACTATGTACTTTGTACTGGCTAAAATCGCTCCACATCTGCTGATCTGAGGGTTGATTATTGCAATCATAATTGGCCAGTATTCATATTCCTCTTTGGCATTCACATTTCTCCTTCCCGGGTTACCCGAGTAATACGAACCAGTCAGCGCCAATTCCATTTAGTTTTATTTATGAATGCTGTTCAAACAATGGCATGGCTGGCTTCGTGGACAGAACTTTTCTCCCCGGACTATAATCACGAAAGAGAAGAATTTGGCGACGCAGAGGGCTACAAGCGTATTACTTTCTGCGTGGCCACGGAATCGACTTCAACTCAGATGGTACAGTCTTCAAAAAGCTCAAATGTTACATACGAAGGCCTGAAAACCTAACCGGTGCCCAAATGTTTGCCGCATATCTTCATTGTAACGGCCATAGCCCTTGGCTGAAAAGTTTCAGCAATTCACATCTCAACCATTATTTATCACTACCCGCCATTATCAAAATTAGATCTGTTTTTTTTCTTTTTGAGTTCGTTTTGCACTAATTGCACTTAGAGGCACAGTCCAAAATGGTTAAGTTGAAAATAGTATCTGAGCATTGTGCGGTGCGAAATAGTGCGTTTACAATGACTTGCGGTGGCCAGCCGATGTACAAGTCGGTGCTTTTATCCTCCCAGACTAGCCTGGTACCAATTCACTGACTCCGGGGGGTGGAAGGCTTGGTTGGCCTAGGCGAGCATCAATCTGGGATTCGAACTCCTGACCGTGCGTGTGATATAGTGCGCCACTTGCCACTACACTACCTCCGCCCTTCTCCTTAGAATAAACCTGTGAAACCTAAGGATAGCCTAAAAGACGCTGTCATGTCGAAACAATCAAGATGGGTTCCCAAAACCGGCTTAGGCGACGTACACACCCAAGGCGGACAAGTTGTCAAACGCTGAAAAGCTGTAAACGTTGCACCATCTGCACCTAGACCCACACCTTGTACGCACGCATCTTAATGCAGCCAGCTGTATGCAACGGCGCGCGTGTCCGAACAGCTCGCCCACATAACCCTGTACATGTAGCTTTTTTTCGTAACATTCTCGTCCAGCCCATGATTGTGTTAGTTTTTTGAAGATTCATATTTTTCTAAGCGCCGCGATTTTCGCCTCTTCTTCCCGTTTTGCACAATTCTAGACCTTCTCTTCCATTACTCGTCTAAATTCAGATTACTCAAAAGTATCGTGAACTGTGTCCTTAAAGCTTAGGTCTGGACTGAACTAGAATGCGACCACAAACATTGCATGAAGGAATTTGGACGAGTCGTCTAAATGTATGTGCCATTGCGTACAGCTGGCTACAGTAAGCTGGTTTTTTGACTGAGCCCGTTTTAGAGCCCTAGTGCTAAATTGCGGATCCTGAAATTATCCTGTGGAGAAACCTCAGGACCCTTTTTGTCATAGGTTGGGCCTATGAGCAGCTCCTCTCCACATGCCTATAGGGACCTCAATACATATGTCGTGAGAGGCCAGCTAGCCTGTGAGCGCAAAACTCTGCCACCTGTTTCAGGTATAACCTAAACGACTCTGTACTTCACTGTACTCTGCCTCTACCACAGAACGGAGGGAGGGAAGCACATATACAGAGCGGCCTGATCGGGAAATAAACAAAGGGTTACAACGTTTCGAAGCGGCCCACAACTAACCCTACAGAAACTTTATCATAACAAGCAGAACAAACAACAACAATAACAGGATATTTTCGAATGCGAAAAATGTGTACATGAAATAATGTGATTCAAGCACAAAATTGCTGAAAAGGCGATCGGAACTTCTTTAGGCTTTCGTTAGCATGAGGACTGTAAAACGATGTTTTCTGTTGGCTTTGTGGAAGTCAGCGAAATGTATTTTAGATGACAATCTTCGTTTTTTTTCTATTACCCTTCTTCGCATTCCCCAATTGGGCTACTTGGACTACAGTGGGTGTTTATACCCTGACTCGCCCGAGTCGCACGCGGCAAACTGTGCGGCATACTGCGGCAATTTGACTGATTTCTGTCTTTACCAGTGGAGCGCGTTTGTGTGGTAGAGCAGAATTTCTTCAACTAACCGTGCTTGCGTTCCTATTCGGGCTGTGATTTTTTTAAACATCTACAACAATGATGCCAAAGAGTAAAATGCGTCCAGTATTGCCCACCCGTTCAAGTGATACTCAACGCTGATGGAACCGCAAAAGGACATTGATTTGTTCAAATCGAGAAAAAAGTTCTACTATAGTAAACCATTAGGTATACAGTTTAAGTCATCACACAACACGACCAGGCTTTACGAAGGACAAATCTCGTGAATATTTCTCGGAAAAGGGTAACGAAATACCGGGAAATGCAAAAGAAATCGAGCGAAAGTACAATGACGACAGCTAAAACGCAAGGAGAAACGGCGGCGCTCTATGGTAAAATAGCGCCCCAATGACGAACGGTGGACGTGGTCGCGCAGTTCGCCGCGTGGAAGCCCGCGGCCGAGGCAGCCGGCTACCGCGCCAGCTCCTAATACACGCCGTGCACATTACTGTCTCTAGGACTTAGGTAACAGCTTTGGACGGTACTGTGAATGATACGTGTTAAAGCACATACTGGATATTGCTCATCCCATATTACCCACCGAATTTACCCACTTTCATGCGCAGTAGAGCTTGAACAA
Source organism: Haemonchus contortus (assembly GCA_000469685.2). NCBI lineage: Eukaryota > Metazoa > Nematoda > Chromadorea > Rhabditida > Trichostrongylidae > Haemonchus > Haemonchus contortus. The sequence goes on from LS997565.1 coordinate 2,783,765, forward strand.
TCAGTAAACGCCAACGACAGCCTAAAGTAGTTCAATTTTGTATGGTAGTAACTACTTTTCTCGTTTTTCGTGTCTACAGCTCCTCATGAATTTCCGGTTCAATCTCCGCAATGATCGGCTTGGATTCTGTTGCAGTTTCTTTTGGCTCTTCTTCATGTTTCAGAGTAATACCAGTAATTTCTTCAATGAATTTGATGATTCCTTCCTCGGTTATAGTATCGTTGTCGTATATTCTTTCGATATTTGTGTAGCTCTACAATTATGTAACACCTCTAGACCAGTGAATGAGAAAAGAAGAAAAAACTATCTTTTCCTACAGAAAAGAGAATTTTAACATTCTTTTAGGCTCCTACAGCGAGATTACGGTAAAATATGTGCTATGGAAGTAGAACGTTGATCGAGGCTTGGGCCTAATATTCTAGCGTTTTTCCGTGGTAACCTCTTTTTCAAAAATGCAAAATATTCTTCACCTCATATAATCTGAGTGAAGGGACTTTCACGACTGGTTGAAATTCAATTGGGAGAGGATTGTTTCCTATATCCATTTTCGCAACAAGAATACTCATGGAATTCTTGTAATGTTCGGCTATTCTTTCTAATAATGGGATAAGATCGGATTGGCGGGCAGTATAAAGAAGTACAAGCACATATATTGAATCTTCCATTACTACCTGAAACGTGTAACATGGCATAAAACAAGCAAAAAAGACGATTAAGCACGTTCAATTGTTTAAAACACTTCATGACTCGCGTACCGTACATCGAGTCCCACCTACCTTTCGGTAATTACTAGTGCTCAAAGTTTTCACCCGTGGATCCCGTCTTTCTTGCATACGCTGAGACAACCGCGGATGGATATACGACTTCAGCTTTCCTTCTTCAAAAGCCGTTAAGAAAGCGGTCACAGTCGTTTTGTTGACTTCTTCAGTGAAGCTATCTTCTAATCTACAATTACTACTAAAAATTACATTCTCACATTCTCACCCAGCAGTCTTGTAACTAATTTTACCTGTAAACCGCAGAGGAGTGTTTTATGATTAAGCGCACATGTGGGTAACCATCGCGGCGGATGTCCAAGTAATCTTCATTCTGAACGTCCATACGAATATCTTCAGGGTTACACAAAAACAATATAAGTTTTCCACGATACTCGTTCCCAATCTCTTCCAACCACTTCTCATTTTCTGAAGAGAAGCCTGTTTTCGGCCAAGGTAACGTTCCAGTTTAGGTTTTTTCGGTTCTTGATGAACGATGGGTCGAAAAAAGCCTTGGGTAGGAACAAGGGGTGGTGAGAGGGGCAAATGCTGCTGCTTCCAGTCTGCTACTGTGAGTAGTTATAAGTAGCGCATGTGGCTAGGCCAGTGATTAGACTTATAAATGAAAAAGAAAGTCCGACGGTGATCGGGCTCTCAAAGCAATTATCGGCAGGAAGTCACGGCTTTCGCGTCATACTACGACATATCCTGGGCGCATTTATACTACCGGCGTTATTCTCCCGGTGTCGTACTATAAATAAATGCGGTCCGGTCAGCACCTCCTGACCACAGCGCGGGCCTGCCTGAGACCTTTTCCCATATGTCCCAAATGTGAAGGGGTCAGGATGTGCCTCTTCACATATATTTACGTCGTAAAATCCAACATGTTCCTTATAGCTGTTCATTCCCCGCATTTTATTTCACCAATTTGGTCATTGTAAAAACCGGATCTCCGTCGTGAACCCTGTCAGCCTTTTTCGACTCGTGGCTATCCCACCCACCGCACAAGACTGAACCACAGAAAGTCCTCCAGGTGATCCACTAGTCAGGAGGAAGTTGTGAGTGGTTATAGGTAATAGGGTCATCGTGGTTACTGTGGTTTCTAGAAACTTGTGCAAGTAATTTTGTAGTGAATTTTAGAAAGTGTCAAATTCAAAGATAGCCATTCCTTACTCAAAAGTTCCTCAGAATTGTGCACATAGAGTAGGTAAACTTCCTCGTCAACTGATGGCATTAAGCGGATAGCATCCATAGGGAATTGGAAGATAGGCTGATGGGTTTCGATCTAGAGGAAAATAGCCATCAAGAAATGTTTCATCTAAAACTGAGTACAGAACCGTCGTGTTTCATCCAAAACGATAAAACAAACCCTGATGAAGTGCTCTAGTTCGTGAATGGACGTATCTGTTGCGTACCATTTTGGCTCGTCACCTTTACGGAACACATGAACACGTGTAGGCGAATGCTCTTCTACAATGCCAGACCTGTAATTAATTTAGTAATAGGTCAAATAACGGGTTGGGAGACTTCAGGAGTTTACGCAATTTCAGCGTTTCTTCAACTACCACGGACAGAACTAATAGACTAATAGTGGTAGATTTTATTCCAAAAAAGAAGGTTTCGCTCAACTTTCTGGACCTCTTTACTCATCAAAGCATGCTTCTCCTCTTTCGAAATGGTTTTACTGGGTACATACTTAAGTTTAATTGGTCACTTGGTCCCTTCAAGCTCATTGGGAACTTGCTTTTTTACAGTTCTATGTATTTTCTATTAGAATTTAGTTTTAATTGCTTACCCATTCCTGACATATCCAAATTTGACATCTAAAAATCGTCTTGCTAAAGTCAGGATAGCATCCAATTCTCGATCTTCTCTGGCCACGAATAAAACAGTGGCATACGCTGAATCCTGTAAGTAGCAGTACCTTAGCAAACGAAAAATTCAAGAGTTCTTTGCTAAGATCTGCAACGCACTTTAAAATCGGATAGGCTTTGATTGGTTTCAATCATCTGAATCGTAGTTGCGAGTACCGCCTGGAAAATGGCTGTTCACCGAATTAAAGATAAATGGTGGAACAGGGGTTTTGGTACAAGGATATCGATCAATATCGATCATTCAGTATTGACCGAAGAAATGTTTTCTCTGGGTTGCTGAAGGCATTGGATAGACTTTCATCGAATAGACCGCATTAGGTCATTTTTCAGGACTACCGCCCTTCGAGGCACACGAGTGATAATGGGCACGGCCGAAAGTAAAACCCATATACAGAAAGTAAAAGAGAAGGAAAATGTACCTGGTAAAATTTTGAAATATCAGTCGCTGTACGATTCGAATAGTATACGATTGGCTCCATATCGCCCAAAAATAGAAGGACACTGGGTATCACCACGACGCGATGATGGGATAACTTATAGTTTTGCGGATCGTGGACGTCCATCTAAATAAAACGTTGAAAAGTGATCTGTTTTCCAGCTCACATCAACTCATGGAAATGAATCAGCGATCAAGGACCAGAAGATCAAAAAGCGGGCTTTGGGAACTGTTCTGCTGCATGAAATGGCTCGAGCTCGAGCTTGGAGCACAAAGATATAAAGCCGTTGGTTGCGCAGTAATTTAGGGATCACTCGTTTGGGATGTTTGATCGACACTTCGCTAATATTCCATTCTTAAATTCTCTTGAATACACTGTTACATCCCTATAGTATGATTTGAGCTCCTTTGATCGTAGCATGACTTACTGTGACCCTCCCATCTTTTTTATTCGCCTCTTGTATGCGCGCGGAATACTTAAATCTTCGGGATCTCCGCGACGCGGGACCAGAACAACCCAAAGTTTAGTGCTCAGCTGGGGTTCTCCAGATTTGAAGACCATGTATTCCTCTAGAAACCTACCACTTGTTTCCATCCTTTATTACGAAAAGAGCTACTGTACATGATGTACAGCAGCACTATGTACCTAATTGGCCAATAGCTGCAGCGTACTTTCTCAGAATATTCCATTTCAAACTTACAGGATAGATCTGGAGAGTTTCATTGAGCTTTGTTAGTTCTCTGTTCAGATCCGGTAATTCTTTCACGAAATTTTGAGAAAGTTTTCCTTTTTTGTCCACAGCAGCGATCATAAAATAGAGCTTATCCTGAAACTTTGAGAAAACTCAGTCGGCTGTGGCGGTAAACATCTTGTCATGGATGGAAGAATGAGTGTATTCAAAGTAATAACTCCTGGAATTGTACCAACAGCTTGAGCGATTACATAGTGTTTGACTACTTCAAGATATACTCAGATGGTACTTTATCCTTACCGGATGGAGGTGGTGTAACGGCCTACTATCACCTACACGGTCGAATGAATCCCGTGTTGATACCCACTTGAGTCATTCAAGCTTCCGATCCCTCGAATCGGTTGATTCCCGAGTCGTCTGGGAGGATAGAAACGCCCTTTTTTCATAGGCTGGCTCCAGAGCAATAGCAGTTCTATAAGTCACATACGCATTTGAAGCGCCTCTACTAATTCTGAATAGAAGTCGAGCGCGGGGGTGCATACCACGATCGGATTGATCGAAGTCAAAAATCAACTCCTCAGACTTTTTTATACATGGGCTGTCATTCACCCCACTCTTTCCTATTTCTTACAAGCCCCACAACGTAAAAGAAAAGTGTACTGACTTCTGCCATCTTCTCTGCGTCTGCATATGAGATATATGAAGGCCTATCCTCTTCCCATTCTTCGACAGCCACCACTTCCTGCTCCTCGAATAATGCGTCGTCCTCATTCACTTCGTCACTGGTTGGTTCCTCTGCTGCAAATTCCATCTCTAGTTCTTCATTACTATATGTGTGGATCTCGTCTTGGGTCAAAACTTGTAGTATGGCGTAGTTGAGTAGGATCGGCAAGAACCTCATGGTTGCAGAGAGAATCATTTTGCATGGTGTATACCCTTTTATATGAGGTTCATATCATACTCACGTCCTGTCGAGACGTGAAAGCTCATGGTAAGCATTTCGGCATTAGAATAAGTTTTCGAACAACTCCAGTAAGGCGAGAATCAAAGAAAACGTGGTTGTAAAAACTATAATAGGATTCGCACTGATTGTTACTGAAGCAGAGCATGTTACTGTTACAGAATCACTAAAGCGTCCATCCTACGACAAATTTATTACCATATCGATGCAGACAACTGCTCTTCGGCAGCGGATAGCCTGACGTCATAATTATAACACAGAACTGCTTAAACTTGAAAATCCAAAGGAGAAACATCACTGCTGCCAATGCTACTGCCTTGAACAAGTATAAGAATCAGTTTAAATCAGGGGACATCGATCGACAAAAAACATTAAGCACTCCATAGAACTCGAAACTCGTGACAGTGCTGTACAATCAATGCGAACTTATGAAGAAGCGCAATTCAAAAAACGAGTAAAAGCTAATCGGAACAATCATGGATGAAATATTCATCTTAGGGAGTCAACATACAAATGACATATCGTAACATACAAGTATGAAAGACACTAGTCTACAAATTACTACATCTTTGCTTAAGATAACTATAGAAGACACTAGTTTACCAATGACCACTAACCTAGCTTCAGATAGCAGGCTACAAAAGCAAAGTTGACTCAGTAGCTTTTCTTTGCTCCAGGAGCCGATTCCAGATCATCACGACGTGGAAATTGTTGTGGCTTATCCTTCGGTTCATTATCACCACTTATGGCCACTTGGGGTGCTCGCTGCTCTGTTGACGCATTTTGCTCTAACTGGGCCTGCAATGGGAATCGATTCCTGCTTCACAACATCTAACAACATAACATAAATGAAATATTTAATCCTGTATACATGAGAAAATACATCTGTTCAAAAAAAGAGAAACTTGTTAGAGGGAAATCTATTGTATGTATTGCTCGTCCTCTTTGGATCCCATTAATGAAGATCTATCTCTTTGATAGGAGATCAGCCCGTACAACGCTACACAACACATCACAAAAGGGTTGAGCACCTAAGTGAACTTCATCTGGACTACCACTACAACTATATCTGTTCTATTCTAAATATACATCAAACGCATAGTGTATTTCAGCGGCCGTTGTAGGGAAACCATCAAAAGCAAAGAATCCCACAAAACGAGACTTCAATTAGTAGTCTTCTGTTTCCTCTGAAAAACACTCGTGCTATTTGCACTTCTTCGAACACATAAAACAGGTTTAAGTGGACGGCGATGTTCCTCAAACTAAGCTCGAATGGATTTCACCCGAACAATTGTTGAAAAGAAAATCATAAGAAGAAAAGGAACTGAATAGTTCCCTTGGGAACACTGAAGCCTTACAAACCTGTTGCCTCATACGATTCAGTTGTAATTCTTCTTCGCTAGGAGGATAGCGTCTAGTGCCTTTCAACCAGGATTGCCATTCTAAGCTCGGTTGAGACATTGGTGCGTTAGGCGGTGGATCATAACCACTAAAATGAGCATTGCAAATGAAAAAGTAGACACAAATTCCAAACAGCATTAATTCAACGAAAGGTAAATTCCTTCTGAAAATTTGCTGTGAGGCTAGGAAGCAAATTTATAAACCCGGACCTCTACAAAAAACCCTTCGAGTCATCAAGCCAAGCTTCTCAACAGAACCCAACACAATCTTAATGAGATTTGAGATCTGAGTTCCACGTGGGTCACAATTTTCCGAGGCTATTTCATACAGATAGGACGTATATTGTTTACTTGAACTGGATACCATTTTTTGAGCTGTAATTATAAAACCACTCGGGCTCGCGACAGGGACGAATGGAGAGGTTACTGGCGCCCGCTCGAGAAAGCCGATGACTAACGGGACGATATGTAACAGATGATAGGCAGTTATAAAAGAAATTAACTGTTATACAGGTAGCTCGAGAGAGCCAGGCAATACGGAGCACAGCAAGATCAAGTTACTGTGCGCCACCAATTGCAAGTTTAACGGATGCAATGCCAATTTCACAAAAAAAAAGAACCAAAAAAGGCTTTCTCGTAAGACAGCAAAATTCATTTAAAATGACAGTTTGTAGTTGTAAAGAACAGTAAACACATACCGCGTCACATTTTGTCTAGTATTCCTTATTTCGTAATAACGATGACCCGCAGAGTCTTCCGCAACATAGGTCTGGAATGAAAATTATGGATAATTTTGGATCCGCAACTGACGAAAACATGCTGACTGATCAAAGTTGTAGATATTACTTTGGAGCGTCAAAAAGCAGCATATCATGTTCGAAAAATGTCAAAACTCTATGAAATGAAATCATGGACAGAAGTGAAACTGGGAATCTTACCTTCGTAGACCAATCCTTTTTCAGGTATTTTACAAAATTGGTCCAAACTCTCGCCCATGCTCCAGGGCGAGTCATCCTCTGAGGAAATTTGTAGGTATTCATCTCAATTGAAAAGTTACATCAACAACAGCTGAGCTGACGCGATATAGTTGCTTTATCCGCAATCACGACATGTGCTTTGAAGGCGTAAAATTACGGCTGCTGCTTTTGGTGTTCTAATTATACGACGAAATTCGTATTATCATAATCCTGTGCGGCTTATTTCGAATTATCCAGACAGAAGAAGGGAAGCCTTGGTCTTGTAGAACGCTGGAACCCATTCTTTCAGCACCATAAACAACGATCCAGCTTTATCGGGAAAAACTTAGTAGTCCATCACCTTACTTACTAATGTATGTAGTACGGTCTCCAGAAAGGATGACCAAACGTAGTTGAGAATTTCCGTTCCAAGCTGGAGCGTATTACCGACGGAAACGAACTTTCAGTGCGAACACCCGGTTGTTCATACGGTGGCCTCCTGTGGTGGAACCGCGATCCCGTTATGGCTTCTTGTTAATACCAAGTTGGAGCAATATCAATTCGGTAAGGTAGACGATTCGAGTGATTGGGTGCTTGAGAGGGCATCTGTTAGACACGGGAACCAGTCGGTCCCCCTGGTTTCCTAGTATAACCCAAGGGCTTACTAGAGAGGGGAATGCAAACTAATAGAAAAGATCTAATCACTACCCTTCCAATACGTATATTACTAGATTAAAATCTGTTCAATATCATCACCCCCCCCCCCCTTCACCAAGTTTAAACTTCCAGCCCTCGAAGTAGTTAATTGCTACCACTTGTCTGAATTGCACATCTGTTTGTTTCTGAAACTCATTCCCTTGGCTTCTTCAGTATTCATGCCCCATTAGGACCCCAAATACCGCATCCAAAATGAATTGCTCCAGAAACGGTTTCTTCGTAATGCGTATTACTGAATTCTAGCGGAGTTAGTAGCATAAAAGAATGAGCTGTAAGCATAGTAAGTTAAGTCAAATGTAATACTTCCATATAACAACAGCAAAAACTGCCCGCAAAGGCCTAAATCACTCTGACTTAGAGCAGATATATAAACATGTTTTATTCGTTTAATTAGATATTTACAGGAAATAATAAAACAAGAGATCAGTAATAATTGTGGCCTTTTCTGGAGTGCTATAATGCAAAATAACAGCTAAGTACAGTTCAATCAACGGATTTAGTCGGGATCGAAGTAGTGAACATGAACACAAAACATATATGAGTAGGTGAACACAATCAATAATTAAGGTTCTATCACTGATAGTCAAAGCGACCTTGTTAATCAATAATATTTTTACAGTCAGTTCACATGCATATTTATCACAACAGAAATGACTCATAAAAAAATGAGCAAAGCATCGAAAGGAAATCCATTCAACTCGACCTTTGCAAGCCTTTCTTTACTGCTGTTTGCATTCCGGTTCTTCATTCAATAAAGTATTCCGTTCCTTCGACCGCATTGCTGTGCTAAAAGCAAGAATAGTTTTGATCCACCACTGAATTCAAAATTGATTAATTCGTCATCAAGAAAGTTGCCTAAAACAAAAATTTTCGTGTATTTCATCAGGAAGCGCATTATTTCAAGTTGTGAGCCTTAGCATTTTAGCTTTTTCACTTCGATTTATTTCCCCTACATTTACCTCTTACAATTAGCATGGAGCAAAAGAGCAAAACGAACACTTGAGCAAAAACTGCACAACTCATTTCACGATTCGGGAACAAAGAAGTACACAGAAAATGCACGTCATAGAGGAAATCAATTAAGCATCTCTTTTCAACGCCAAAATTCTAAGAATAACTTACGGTTTCGGATATCCTTTTGCAGATTGGTTTTCCTTTTCGTTAATCATGGCCTCCAACTGAGCTTTGCACCTGAGTGCCTGAAAATCACCGAGGTACCAAAAACATAAAGCGGCTGTCTTTCTACACGATGGCGAACAAACCTTCGGAAAATTTACTCATTATATTTAGACGAAACAAATTATAAACTAACAAATAAAATTTGGTTTCTATTCACCGCACCTTCTGCAATTCTTCGTTTTTCTCCGTCAGCTCTCCCTTCGTTTTCTTGAGATCGGTCTCCATCTTCGCTATCTTTCCCTTCAATTCATCCACGTACTGGATACCGTTAATCTTTTGCTGGAAAAATTTTCGTTGAAAATTAAAAAAAAACTTTTTTGCTGTATCTTAATCTATAAGTAAATAAAATTTATTGATACCATTCTATATCTTCTATTTTTCTCCTTGATCTCGGACAGTTCTCTGTTCACATCTTCAAGATCCTGCTTCAATTTTGCGATCTGAAATAATAACCCTGTAGCGCAACCAATCCAATTAGCACTTAAAAACTTATGGCGATTACAGATTCGCATTCAGCATACGAGTATTTTATCTAAGTTCACGATATGGCCATGGAAAGGGCATGTTACAATGTGCGTTCCAGATTACGTGACCACCCGGTAAGAGAGCAACGAGCACGTGAAAGTTAACTCGGTTCAGCGTTGGGCAGAAAGGTTATTCATGGCTTTCTAACGAATCTGATCAAGCGTAAGTCGAAGGAAACGAGTACATATAAACCCCACGAACAAAATACCTTATATTCATACGAACACGGTGAATTTACTTCGCGCCACATGAAAAAAAAACTAGCCAAAACTCACTTCGGGCAGACTGGATGAAATCGATGCCCTGCTTGCGTTGACCCTTTCTAATTGCTCACGTGCAACTTCAGCGGCCGACCTCTTCCGCTCCTCACGCTTTCCCATTGTCGAAGCTTGTTGCTCTTCAAGGGCCTCTTTTGTTTCGCGGAGCTAAACTGACCACTTACTTAGCCTTGAAGTGTCCAACGGAAAACAGTAGAACTAAAAAAACGGTTTAAAAATTGGGAGGTACCTCTCCTTGAAGATCTTCAATTTGACGTGTCATGCACGCTTTTTCTCTGAGCCACTCTGACGACTGAGAAGCCCTGAAAACGCTATATTCAAAATTTCTATGTAAAGAACAAGTCTTAATTATGAAACATATCATCAAAGAAAAGTAAAAATCAAAAAGAATGCCCACAGCTCCAATTTCGTAATGGTGTCCATCGCCTTTCCGAGCATCTTCTCTTTGTTGTTTAATTTCTCCTCAGCTTCCTCTTTTGCTCTCTTCATAGATTCCAGATCTTCCAAGGCGACATTCAACTTGTTTCTCAAATGGCCTTCCTGGAGAAATAACGTGTATGATATTACTGCAACAACTAAGAAACTACAAACTAAACCTCGTGTTCTCTGGTATGCGCTGCCTCTTGGGCCTTCGTCATGTTGGAAATCGCATTTTTGTAACGCTCGATATCTTTCTGAGCTATGCCCAGATCAGTGTCCAAGGCAATTATTTTGTGTTGGCTACTTCTCACTTGCTCTTGCAACTGAAACACGCCTCTATCACTGCAACAATCGAACAAGATTTCAGAATATCAGGACCAACTATCTTAGAATGCTGGTGTTAAAAGCATCGCTATTAAAAGCCACGTTTTCCGAATTGGCACTAGGTCTTCAACGCACCTAGGGTAGCAGTAAAGTTGTAGAGAGGCCCGTAAAAAGTATCGATGTTGAGAGCTTTACTTACCATAACAATCCTTGCGTTCTTTTCATTCACTTCAGAAGAAACACTAGCCCGGTATTTCGTGTACTCATCTTGTAAAGTGTTGATATTGCTAAGCAATTTGACGTTATCCTCTTGGAACTGCAATGCCTTGTTTTGGGAATCAAAAAGGAAAAATGTACCTCAACCAAAAGAGGGATTCGTAACGAGTGCCGTAGAGTGTCAGAACGAATGGTTTATCACCTTTCATTGAACATGCGATAGAGAAGCACCACTTCCTCAAGCTGACTGCCCCTGTATCTAACTTTTTCACTGACTCAACTATTTCTATATAGTTACTTTAATTTCTTTTTCAGATGATGCACTACAACCTGTCCCTTTCCTTCTTCATCATCTTTTTTATCGGAGTGCCCTTTTGCTTTTGAATGCTTCGAGAAGTCACTTTGCACACTTCGAATGAAAGTATGCTTTCAAGCTAATCCTGTCCTAACCTTCTCTTGAGCCGCTTCGGCTAACTTCTTTTCCTTCTGAGCCTTCGCCACTTCAACCTGTTTCTCATTAATTTCATCTCTCAAGGCGTTGATCCTTGACGACAACAACTCCGTGTTCTCGGTTTTCATTTTCAGTCGAGAAGAAAGCTCTTTCTTTTCCCTTGATAGACGATCGATCTAAAGCGAAATTATGAAATTAATAAATACAAACAAAGTTTCGTTTTTCCCCATTAAACAACACTGTTATCTCTAGAATCTGTAATGAAAGGTTTGGAAATAAGTTTCTTCCACTTCAGGTAGCGCTCTGCTGGCTCCTGTTAGTAATTCTTACTATTTCTTCAAAGCCCGATGAGTCATAAGATACCTACAATATTCGTACCAAATGTAATGAGGTTAGAAAGACTAGAACAAGCCTCAACCTCTCACTCAAAAAGCGTAGCGTAAAAAAGAAAGGATAAAAAAAACAAATAAGACGTAATGACCTAATCCTGTCAGACTGTAGATAATATTAACCCAACCCAACAAATGCATGGCATGTGCATATGTATAATTTACTTAGAACAGTTACCGTTTTGTGGCTCATTTCCAACTCGTCCTTATGCGTTTTTGCAACTTCCAAAGCTTTGTTTTTCCGTTCAATGATATCTTTCAATTCAGCGATTTCTTCTTTGAGCGATGTAACTTCTTCCTCGGAGCCGCCAAAATCAGAGCTGCGCTGAAAGAACAAAGCCTATTGGTTCACGTTGGAACTTTTCTGAAGCAGCCTTACAATTGAAAGTTTGTAGAATATTGCGCGAACACTTCACTACTTTGATTGCCCATCCTACCGTTCAAGGAAGAAGTTTGGGTAAGAGGAAGGACGCAGCAGTCGGGCTCTTCCTACCATTCCTTCGTAGTTAGCGAATATAATTCGACGTGGAGAGATTCCACTTTATAAAATCACTGATTAGAACTGACTGAAAGGGGAAAGGCGGTTAAGTGAGCGCAAGAGCTAAGCGAATCCTCGATAAGTTACATTGATCACTTCCATTCCCACAGGCGGTCAATAATTACCGATGGGAACCGGAATTCCCCGAGGACCAGTAGCTTAGACGATTTTCATTAAGAAATGATGAAGATGCGCAACCGATCACAAATTTAACGAAGATGAACTCTTACCAATAGTGCATTGATTCGAGCACGTAAGTCTGCGTTGTCTTTTCTGAGCTGCTGCAATTCCTCCTCACTCGCAGCCATTGCTGCCAAATACTGCTCTTCAAATTGTCTCTTAATGTTTTCTTGAGCATTAACTGCTGCTTCGATCTCCTTTCTAGCTGTAGCCAATGCTTCTTTCAGCGACTCGATTTCTCTTTCCCGCTCCAATGCCAAAGAATCTGCGTCTTTCATAGTTGAGGCCTGTAATACGTGTGTGTTGTGCAACCAATAAAAAGTACGTCATGAACTAAAACTCACAGATATTTCTTCAATTTTTTCTAGTAACACATGCTTTTCTTCTTTCCACCCTTGAGAGGCGCTAGCATATTGATGGCGAGCGTCTTCTGAACTGGACTCAACCTCACTCAGTTTTTTGCGAAGACATTCGTAATTGATTCGTACTTGCTCCAGTTCATCTCTAGTCGATGACAAGTCACTCTGAAACGAATCTATTCTACTTATTGCCACGCAATCAAACATATTCAGAACAATACCTCGAAATTAAGGGCTCAAGAACTCAGAAACAGTGAAAGTAACTATTTTACATAAGGAGAGGATAAGTGTTATACCCATTTCATTTAAAAGCTCTAGGTCGCATGGTCTCGTGACACAACTTTAATCTCATCATAAAATTACGCGTACTGCAAGACCTGTCGGCTCACACGGCTCCAAATTAATCATTGAAACTCACCTTAGCCTGCGAGGCTGACTTTCTCGTTTCACATAACTCTTCGTGAAGCTCATCGATACGATGAATTAATTGAGTTCTATCTGCAGGGTTACTCTCGTTCTCCATCATACATGTCTAGAAATTCTATCATCGATGTGTAGAAATGAGAAAGAGGTTCCACGTGGTCAGGCGAGCATGGGATGACAATTAGAAGTAGTTTATCGAAAAACTACAACCAAGGTCGAAATCAAATTATGCACACCTTCAGGGAGGCATTCTCCTTTCGCAACGCCACCACTTCTTCACTGAACTTTGCATTTTCACGCTTCATATCCTCCAATTGTTTCTGTAAAATAGTGATAAACAATCAGAACTACAGAAGGGTTAGGGTTGGCCAAACCTCCAAAATTAAAGCTCCAGTTTCGACATCTTGCATACGTCCCAAAGCGGCTTTCAATGATTTAAACTCATTTGCAAACTCTTCCCTCTGTTCCTAAACCTCATAACGGTGAGTCCGGGAAAAAATTATTCACCAAAATAGTCTGGAGTTTTTGCACTATTCACCTCAAGCTCTTTACAGTGCTTGGTCTTTGTAGAAAGCTGTTCGACAAGGTAGGCATTTCCCTTTTTTAGCGTGGCCACTTCGTCCGACCGATCTTCTGGGTATGGTTCCAAAGTCTGAAAGAGAACATGGCGTGACTACCAAACAGCTAGACGGTTGTAGTAGACTAGTATCCGAGAAGAAGCAGAAAATGATACTTCCATTGTAATCAAAGTCTTCTTACCTGTACTTCGATATCCGTCTTGGTAATCGATCGTCTTCCACTTGGAATGAAATTTGGGATAAGGAATACTGAGCTCGCTTTTTCTCCTGTATCCATTCCTGTGCTTTGAATCTTTTCATCCTAAAAAGAGTGTATACTCAAAACGGAGTACCAAAACTAGTTGAACTAAGTACCGATGCCTGTCCTCCGCATTCTTCAATTGAACCCAACGCACGTTCTTTCTTGCACGGTGGTGAGAGAGAGCCTCTCCTGTTCAGGAATGGAAGATCATTCCCGGGAGCCCATGTTTGTCTCCGGGCTTTTCTGCTCTAGATGACATTCCTTATGCTCGAAAAGTTGCTAAAGAAAGCTGCGTCCAAAGAGAATCTTTAGCGAAAAGGCGCACCAGGTAAGCAGTTGTTTCAGTCGTGCCTCTTCCATTAAGAATACCTTTCATCAACTCAGCCAACTTCGTTCTTTGTTCGCGTACCATTTCCTCTTCATCGCTTTCCTTCTTCGTTTTCGTCTTCTGAATGGCTCAGATCCAACATTGAACTAACCGATGAGTTCGATAAGAACTTGTGAAGTGATCAAAAGACTGATGTCTCATACAGGCATCTTACAAAAGGGCTACAAACAGACAACATTTGCCTCTGATACCTCAAGCTCCTGTTTGAGAACTTCTATTTCTCGTAGGTATTTTGCGAGAAGACCGTCGTCGTTCACTTCGTTTACTACCGGTCTTGTAACGATTTTCTTTGCTTGTTTTGCAAACTGAAACGAATGAAGAAAGACTTATTTCTTTCGTCTGAACTTTCTTCTCTCATCAGCAGCTAACCTTCAGTGTTGAGCTTGTCTCGGCCACTGACAGAGGATTCACACAGCAAATGATAACCGTTTTCGAGTTTCCTCCAAGGGAAGGTTTCAGGATCCGTGTTAGTTTCGAGTCTCGATATGGTATAAACTTCCTTAGAAATTAAAATGTACATCGAATCAAACATTAGAGCTACCGCTTCCTATCTTTACAAGATTTCGAGTCTGAAACTCACTGGTTATCTGCTAGACTGGACACCACTTTTGAAAGCGCAAGAAGAGATTTGTTGATGTTGGCACCTTCCTAAATCTGCTTGTAATGATGGCTACAGAATTAATTTATAGTGATGGTAGAGGCGACCTTTTGGCGCAATCCCTGAGTACCAGCTGCTGCCGCATTCTCACTTCCAGCAAGATCAACAAGATTCATAATAGAACACCTCGTCGCATTTCCACCCAATTTAACTAAAATACATTATGTAAGCTGCGCATGGCCGATGATTGACTGGGCTCCCTTGCTTAACAGCAATGAGTTGAACGAATCGAAGATTTTGATGTAAACTTCACAGAATTGGCGACGCGTACCTTCATGAGATTCAATTGTCAGTCGAATGATGGTGTGGGATCTCGAACTCCTTTCATTTAAAAGTGTCTCTCCTAGCTGGCGATGCTCTGAAGATCAATCCCACATTAGAACCAAAAGGTCAGCTAATCTCCAATGTTCGAATCAAATAACCTGTCAAAAACAAAATACCTTGTGCTTGCTCCAGAAGCTCCTCTACTTCACTCATTTCCGTGACCACGACTTCCTTCAGGCCTTCTATCTGAGCCACACCGTCTTTGTTTTCGTATATTGGCAAGTCAACGGCGTGCTCACTCAACAGATCGCGAACTTTCTCATTGTAAATCTCAATGTATGAAATCCGCAACATGTAACTGCGATCCTCCGACTGTAAAAAAACAGTAATCAAAAACTCAAGTTACAACTCTCAATCTGTTCTGACCTTCGCGATCGTGTCAAAAAGCGCTTGGAATGTGCATTGAACCACGCCGTCTTCCGAGTTTGATCCCGTCAGTGTATGCGTTTTACCTTAACGAACTCCGACGTTTTTCGATTTATGCTTCCGATTATTTGAAAAGAACAGAATAATCACCAGCGCCTGACTGGCCATAAGCGCACACTGCTGTATTGAAGCCTGCCAACGCGGAATCAACCATCCCTTTCATTACTTGGTCGTAGATATCCGTATTCATGCAGAGCTGGTCGAAAACTTCATCTAAACATTTATCGTTCCACGATTCAAACTATTCTTCTCTATTACTTTCTAAGCCAGACTTTTGGAATTGTGGTCATTATCTATGATCCTATCCCACCATTTGAGTACCTTTCCCTCTTTTGCTCTCGAACTCTTCAGTTGATCCCCTCATTACAAGTCTTATAATTTGAAATGCTATCCTGAAGTGGAGTCCTGGAGTGTCCTGAAAGGAGTGAGGCTCGTCTTTTCCATGTAAAGCAATCCTCTTCGCCCATCTTCCCATCATGATAATTTTGAAAACTTCCCTACTGCGTTAGACCGTCATCCTTTAACCCCAACTTCTTCTAAAAGGAGGAGGAGGGAGTCAATGAGCCACGATCACTATCAGTGAGTGGGAAAACCAACGAATGCTAACCAACCAAATGTGTAGATTTCGGTACCGTCCCGTTTTACAATATTCCTTTCACCATTCTTCGTCCAATCTGGGGACCGATCTTCAAAAACACTGAAAAATGAGGACTAAACTATTGACAGAGCTTCCGAAATAAACACTAGAACTGTAAAGATCCGTCCATTTCGTCTCATTAAATAAGAAAAGTATTGAAAAGCAGCTTGAAACTCACGGCCTTATGCGCGCAACCACAGATATCTTGTCTTCAGCCATCAGATTCTGAAATGTGAATCAAAATCAAAACTCGATAAGCTAGAAATCGTCCGTTCAGAAAACGAAGAGAGAAACGATTGCATCTGGGAACTTCAACTATAACGAGTACGTTTGACAACAAATATGACGAAGGAAAGATTTGAAAGAATCGTCAAGAATGCAAAGAAAGAAAGCAAAAAGAAAACATAAAAACAATCTAGTGATAAGGAACAGCGAACGGCGAACGCACTCGAGATTTGAATTTTTATTTTCCCACCATTTTCAAATTTGCCTACGTATCTTGTGCATTGCACGTCGAATAGCCAGGCTGATCGATGGTAGGCGGAGCTCACGCCACGCATTCTATTCGAAGTCGTGTGTCGCGATGGTTGTGGGGGAATTTCGCCTTATTCTGTTATTTTGTTTATTCTTCCTCTTCTTCATTATCTCTCTTCATTATCTCTGAATCCGTAGGAGCCGTAATATCGAATGTGACTCGGTTTTCGTGCATGATGAGGTGTCGAGGTACTGCTGACGTTATGCTTGCTGGACGGGTTGTCTCACCCTTCGTTACATTTCGAGGATATCTGGAAGATCTCATTTAAAGGCAACATTTTTCATATGAACTTTGGGAGAGATTTTGCAAGAGAAAGACTTGTTCCGCTTCTCACCCTTTGGGTTTGGGTGCAAGTTACATACGTTCCCTTGTTACTAATTTTAGAGTTGGGATTTGAAGACTCAGTGCTCGTCGTTGATAGGCAATTTCTGTATTGTTCACTTAGATGTAGCGCATGCACGGGTTCGGTTACGGGCACAACTAGTTCTGGGAAACCCTTCCCACCAAATAGAGTAGGGGGAGGTCTTGATGGGCGGTCGCAACGCGTGTGCTGTCATTGAAATGGCATCTTTATGATATTAAGGTTTTGTGTTAAAAGCATAGACGATGAATTTTGATTTGCTATTCTTACGTGCCATCTAGCGAAGAAAAACTGTCTGCAAAATCGTGTTCTTAGTTCATTCTCTCGGTCCCTACTACATATGGTTGTATAGCTTGTGAAGCATTCATTGATTCGGGCATAGACTTTTGGTAACTAGTTACGCATTAGTGGCGCTTGACAAGCCTTTTTATTGGCGTTCAGTCGCGATGATTCGTTGTACACAGAAGGGGCTTGAAGTCGGGGCGCCAGAAGAGGACAATTGCGAAAAAGTCCACGATCGACGGGATTATGGGGATTTCATATTCATTTCCCGATGGCACAGAGTCGTGGGCTTATGTTAGTAGTCGTAGCAACGAAAGAATGGGAGGGCCAGTACGTGTTATTATTCTCGCATGCGTGTCGCTCCGAGAATTGTAAGGCCGATTGATACGACTAATGTTGATAATGAATGCCACGACTTCATTAGTTTTGAGGTCGGTAGACGCACTATTATAATTCCTTCAAGGATTTATGCACTTTTGAGGTCGTCTTCCATCATCACCAGATCATCTTTGGTTTCTCGATTATCCTGTAAGTTCGAGAGATGGAAAACCAACGTGTATAAATGAGCTCGAGGGAATTGTAGAGATAGGGGAAGACCATATCAGACAGTAACAGCTTTACTGAAATGTCGCCTGGTCCATTCAACGACAACAAGTAGATTAATTCAGGCGAGGTGTTACTGTAGTTGCACTCTATGCTCAGTTACACAATTAACCCAGGTGTTCTCTTGTAGTGTCCTGAGTTCGATGAGCAGCAGGCCAGACTCGTGACTAGCTTCAGTACGTTGTAGCATTATATGTTGGACTGAGAAAGTTGGATCGCTTTGACCCTGTCCATAGGTGGGATGCTTGTAGAGTTACATTATTACATTACTTCACTGTAAACTGTAAGCTCGAGCATAGTTTGAAACTCCGACTTTGTCTCAGGATCTCAGAAGCACCTCCGACCCTCACCCGTTCTTAATTCTCAAGGTTAAAACTTGCCCATTTTCTAGTTCATTTTCTGTCTCCCATCAGCGCATTTTGGGATTTCTTCCTTGGATGCACCTGCGATTCCAAGGTGTAGCACAACGGCCGCTGTGGAGTAGGCCGTAATAAGGGTCCTAGAACCACTTTTACAGACGTACACACCTAACTGCGGGTTGGGTTTCACGACATTGTAGAGGCTGTAGAGTTTGCACAATTCGCACCGAGACGCACATTTGCCCGCAGACAGTACTCTGAAGTCAGCTGTATGCAACGGCTTATATATTTGGTCAGTTCGTCCGAATACCCCTTCCATGAAATATTTTTCCTCTTATTCTCGTCTAACCCCTGAATTTGCTTCTCTCTCGAGGCTTTACATTCCTAAAGAGACGTCGATTTTCGCGTCTTCTTCGCCCTTTTTGCAGTATCCTGGACTATCACTTCCATTATTCTCTAAAACTAGATCCCACGAAGTTATCTTGAATCGTGTCTTCAGACACGACTGCCTGTTTATCCTTTGACCATCTCCTTTATGATGAGAAAGCTTGTAAAATAAAGCCTATATTCTTATATTTTTTAAAATGTTTTTCCTTACTCATCTTTCGAAACTCGGACTTTGACTTCTGGAAGATTACCAATTGTAATTTTGCGAAAGTAGGAGAAAAGTTTTTTTCTCCTACTTATTATAGTTGGTAGTCTCCTGAGCAGTGATAACTCTTTCGATCATGAGGATATGTCTCCGCTCCTTTATCATGTTCTTACCCTGTATTCATTCGGTGAAGTCATTCTATCGAGGTGGTTGTTCTACGATCTTCAGAGGTGTTCCCTATAAATTACGTAAATTTTGTTCAGACATGAACTTTGGTGACACGCTCTCGGGTGCTGAATATTTAGCATCTATTTATGGTACCGAAAAAGATAAGGTCAACTGCTCTTTCTTCTTCAAGGTAATGCTCATACGTTTCATTTTCTTTTTTCTTGAAAATAAGGGCGGGCGAATTAACGGAGATTTTATACATTTTCAACCAGGCTCTTGCACTCTGAACGCAAATGATCACTTTTATTATTTCCAGACTGGAGCTTGCCGGCACGGTGACAAGTGCTCCCGAGCTCATCATACTCCAACATTCTCGCCTACAATTTTGCTCAAGAACTTTTATCACAATCCCGTCGTAGACGTACGACAAGCGGATGCGTTTGACAGTAAGTAGCAGTCGTTTTCATAAAAAGAGACTGTAAGAGAATAATTTTGGCAGAACGGGTAGTAAATTCATGAGTTTATAGAGGTTGGAAGAAAAAACGAGGAAGAACAGAGATATTTCGATGACTTTTATGAAGAAGTGTTCACGGAACTAGAAAGAAAGGTGAGTGCGGTTGTGCCTGCTCATATTTTCGATAAAACCGGCAATATCCATGTGTCAAGACAGAGTAATTATGAGCTATCACTGCCGTATTTTTATCATGCGATGTCTTTTTTTTTGTTATTGACGATGAAACTTATGACATGCCTGGGATTCTCAAGCTGAGTACGCTGCAACCTCTTTGATACAGGCTAAATCTGTAGTAGGCCGATTGATCATAGAAAGTCATAAGTCCGTACGTCTGCAGTTCTCCTCTGACAAAAAATGTTCATTTCAAGTATGGAGAAGTGGAAGAAATTAATGTGTGCGAAAACATTGGCGAGCACATGGTGGGCAACGTCTACGTGAAGTTTGTGCGGGAGGAAGATGCGGACAGAGCATGTCGTGATCTCAACGACAATCGTTGGTACGTTTATATGATATCCACTTATAAGTACAATGAAATGACATATTTCTCGCTCATAAAGTACAGATCATCAGCTCTTTTGGAGATAGGCGCCTTTCAATGTGTGCTGTCTGTCGCTCTATAAGAGAAAATTCAATAATTCCTCGGGCAGCGTATTGTGATAGGATTGAGTTGATGTTTCAGTTATTCCTTGTAATTTTATCGTGTTCAGATAGTCTACACTGCAATCTCCACTGCACGATCTATTTAGTTGAAAAGGTCCTACGTTCCCACGTCCCATGGATTTCGAAAACGTTTTCTGTTTCTTCTAAATGATCGGAGAGAAACTTTTTCCTAATGCTCGTAGCTCTTGTTTCATTTGTGATTGACTGCAGTATTCAGGGACTATAGAAAACATCGTTTTGGGAACGCGTGGCCGCTAACCAATATATTATCCCTTTAACTTGAAACCCCCATTCAGAGTTCAGATCCATTGACCGGTTGTGTTCTCGCAGTGCGCGCGTCGTTCGAGACGGTTGAAGGAAATAATGCATTCATAAGTGAGTGAGTAGCTCACACATTTCGGTATTGTTCAGGAAAGCACACATTTTGGGTGACGGGCCATCCAGCAACCGTCGTTGAGGTTTGATGGCATATAAGATTCAAAGATCAGCTCTACTAAGTCGACAAAAAGCACTCGAATATGCTGTCCTTAGCGTCACGCTGCTTAGTGTTGCTCGTTTTTGGCAATCTGTAAGGATGCGCTTAATAGCCATGGATTAACTAGTTACATCTAGCTGTCGTTGATTGAAAATTTTCAAGAGTGAGCTGATTATTTTAAGGTTCAATGGAGCTCCAATTTACGCGGAGCTGTGTCCGGTAACAGACTTCCGTGAGTCTCGTTGTCGCCAACATGAAGTGATTACCTGCTCCAAGGGAGGATTCTGCAACTTTATGCATCTTAAAGCAATCAGTCCTGCCCTTGGAGAGAAGTTGTTTGGAAGGCGTGGAAGACGGTAATGCTTTGCTTTTTCTCCGAATTATATGCATAGTTTATCTTGTAAAAAAAAGGATTCAAAATTCGATAATTTCGGGTTATACATCACGAAAAATTAGAGGAAATGCTCCTTTCTTGGAATAATATTTCACGGAGAGCTCCTGTTACGTTAACAGCCTTCATTCAAAAAAGTGTTCAACCTACATTTAATGCTACCTTTCAGTGCCGATTCGGCTGGCCACTATCCATCTCTTCGTGGAGTCTCAGGTGGTGGTGGTGGACGTGATCGAGACCGCCATGAACGGGAGCGACGACGAGATAGATCTCCTTACAGGGAAAGAAGACGCAGTCGTGATCGAGATCGCAGACGTTATTGAGACCGTTATTATTGATGTTCATAGCGTATTTTCGTTTTTTTCCGGTCTATTATTTCGTGCTGTGTGTTTCCTTCCTTGGACTTTGTTCTTTTATATCGACTGTAAAGATTGAGCCCATTTGTTATGAGTGTTGTGATTCATGTAATGGTCACTTTTACATTTATTAATTTCAACTATGGATTTCTAATGAATATGAGGATAAGTGGTGGCTTTCGTGTAATTGAGGTCTCAAACCTTGTCATTTTCTGTAATCTGCTTTTGTGTTGTACTGGTAGGGTAGACGTGCTCATGGATCATTTTATGCCTTAACTATTCAAACAGATGGCTGCGTCGAATTTTCCCCACAACAAGAAGAGAACATTGTACGTTGGTGGATTTGGCGAGGAGGTTACAGAGAAGGTTTGGTGGATACCTTGAAAAAGGATTCAATAGGTTGTGTTACATACAGGTGTTATATACATTCTATAATGTGTGTGTTGTTCAGGTTTTGATGGCAGCTTTCATTACGTTCGGAGATATTGTCGCCATTTCAATTCCAATGGATTATGAAACAGGGAAACACCGAGGATTCGGGTATGTGACAAAGTGTTCAGCCTGGGGTGCGAACCAATATAAGTGATTATGGTAGAGCACTTAACGTCAGTGAATTAAACTTCTTGTTAGATTTCCTCATCTTCATCTGAAGCTTCTTCAATGTTCAGTTTTACAATTGTGGTAGTCAAATCTAGCTGAGTTACCTTCCGATCGCAGTTTATAGTTAGCCTTTTCTGCGTTTCCTAGCTAATTGCTTTGTTGGAGCTATAAAGATCTGCTCGAAGGACAAATCATGAATGTTTCTGACAGTCAGATACGCGCTCAGGTTCTGACAGCCTTCATATACACGCTTGATCAGAACCTTTTCAGCTTCGTGGAATTCGAATTAGCAGAAGATGCGGCGGCTGCTATTGATAATATGAACGAAAGCGAACTGTTCGGCAGGACAATTAGGTAAAGCTTGTTAGATACTTATATGTTTTTGGGTGGATTGACCTCAAGTAGGCGTTGTAGCGCTTTTTAAATCAAAAAAATCCATTGCTAAATGGGCATAGGCCAAGAGAAATGATTTAATAAGAGTGGGGGTTCGATAACATTCCAGCGCTCACAATTAGATTTTGAGAAGAGCATTGCTTTTGTTACAGGTGTAATTTCGCTCGCCCTCCAAAAGCCACAGAGCGGTCCTCCCGTCCAGTTTGGGCAGATGACGAGTGGCTCAAGCGCTATGGAAAAGGTAGTGGCATAGCAGATGCTAAGGAAAGCAATGGCTCAGCATCAACAGCAAAAGGGCTGCCACGGGTTTATTTAGGCGTCAAGATCGGCATAAGGTAATTTGCTACTTTACTTATAGACCTTGCACTGTTTAATAAGTTTTATTACTAGATATATTGGACGAATAGTAATCGAGTTGCGCTCGGATGTTGTACCTAGGACAGCAGAAAATTTCCGGTGTTTGTGTACAGGCGAGAAGGGCTTCGGTTATGAAGGTGTGTTTTAACCTACATTTCCGGGGCTCGTAGATTCGATGCTAGCTTATATTTTTAAGGTTCTTCCTTTCATCGTATCATTCCGAAATTCATGCTTCAAGGAGGAGATTTTACGAAAGGTGATGGCACAGGAGGAAAGTCAATATATGGTCCTAAGTTTGAGGATGAAAATTTCAAGGTGTGCAAGTTGAATAGTGGCTTTCACATTTTCTTTGAGGTCGCAAATTATGACGGGAAAATAATGTTTGCTTTCATGACTGCAGGGGAATATTTCCTGGAAATATGTGCTCTCTTGAGCGTACTAATGCTTGTTTCATAATCAACTCTTTTAGCTGAAACATCTAATGCCTGGTACGGTGTCGATGGCGAACTGTGGTCCCAACACAAATGGATCGCAATTTTTCATATGTACTGAAAAGACGGATTGGCTAGATGGAAAGCATGTTGTATTTGGACACGTAGTGGAAGGAATGAATGTTGTCCGACAAGTTGAGCAGCAGGTAGTCTAATTTACTTTTATTGCAGCGCTCGGTTCTCGTCTCTAACAAGTTGTCTCGTCCTTTAGGGTACACCCTCTGGAAAACCACAAATGGTTGTGAAAATAGTGGAGTGCGGTGAACTCGATCCAGTCCCTCAAACAGAGCCGCAAGAGAACGAAGAAAATTCAGATCCTCAGACCCCTATGGATGTAGAACCTCAAAAAGAGGCAGCTTAATGGGTATTTTTGCAAGTCAATGTAATCTTGAAACTCGCATTGTTGAAAGTTATTTTGCAATGTTTCGATTGTTCCAGTGATATTACGTTGTTGTCGTTTCAACCGTTTTTGTTAAATGCTGAGTAAATGATCTCAATGATTGGATTTCTTGTAAGACTCGGTTCGATACCGTGCTCGCACGCTTACTTTTTTTTAAAATGTGATGTAACATTGTCGCGTCTCATCTGTGATGTTGCACTTATCAGGTCCCTTCAGGATGAGCAGCAAAACAGGTGGTAACACTGAACCTATGCCCTTTGTGCGCAAATGGGGCGCTGCAGCAGCAAGCGGCTCCGATGATAACTCTAACACAGGGCCAACTCCTACTATCGAATGTGAGTTTTACAAATCTCATCTCTAACGTGTATAGAAATATACCTTTCAGCAGTAGCTGCGTCAGAGCATGATACTTCCTCACACTCACATCGTGATCGAAGTCGTAGCCGTTCTCGCGATCGGAAGGAGCGTCGTCGTCGGCGATCACGTTCAGGAGATCGAGATCGTCATAAAAGGAGAAGAAGTCGCTCACGAAGACGTAGCAGGTCGCGTGATAGGGATCGAAGGCGATCTCGCAGCAGGAGCAGGTGAGGCTATTCATTTTTTTTTTTGAGTGTAGTAGTTTGTTCTTGAAAAAAGTCATATTTAAGTAACAAATTTGATGTTTTCAATGTTCACCCGGATACATGTATTCTTGCATGTAGAAAATATACGATAATATATGAAATATATATACGAATGAAATTACAGGGATCGTGATCGCGATCGCGAAAGATCTCCTGCACCTCCGCCAGCACCAAGTTATCCTATTGGCACTCCAATTGTGAAAGAACCTGTTATTAATCCACTTATTCGGCCGGAAATCGGTATGTATTTCTTATTTACGAAATCCTATTGCCTGATACATGCTAGTTGAGTAGGAATAACTTTTTTTGTGAGTTTATTTACGAAAATGTGTTAAAAAGAAGGCTATCCGTAGCTTCCTGAGTCAGCGTGTGACACATTTTTTTTTGCATTACAAACTCAAACAATCACTTGTTCTGCGATTTTGCATCGACAACGGGTTGTATGTAAAGGGCGCTTCGAGGTTCTAATTCGCTTCACTGGATCACCTGGAACATACCTATATACACTTTATTGTTGAGCTTCGAATGAATACGCTCAGCGCAGCGCATAGAATTTAGGGGTTGATTTCGGGTTTGAATCAAAAAGAGTGGAAATACTGTCTATGAATAGGCTGCGATGTTTACTTACAATTAGTCCCTACACCATATAAGAGTTGGGTGGCCTGAAATGAATGTTCGATCACTGATCAATCAATCAAGTTTTCCTTTCGATCATCAAAATACTCGAAAGGAAACTTGATTATGTTTCTCTCTCTTTCTTGACCTTCAAATTCATGAACTATATGGCTGTGTTTAGCTGCATCTGGCACTGATGCTATAGCGGGCCACGATTCGGCGTTGGTAGAGTCGGGACGGAAACGTGAACGTAAATCACGTTGGTCTGTAACAAAAAGCTTCGTGCCTGGCATGCCCACTATCTTGCCATCTAACCTATCAGATGATCAACGCACTGCTTATCTTCGTGAGTTTTATAATTCGCTGTTTGGCTTTTCATGAGGTTGCTTTTATTTAAAAATTATTGGGAATCGGGAGCACCACTGCTCAGGTAAGCTGGCTCAGGTACGTTAGCTTTATTAGTTTGATAATATCTTCTGTCAATTTTTTCTCTATTACGAGTCCAGTTTTTAATTTTAGAGGTCAGTTTTTGGACTTATTTCTTCTCCTTTTGTCAAGTTTATATTTATATTTTGGAAGTATTTATTACGCATTGTATTCATGTGATTGAATGTTTATTCTGGTACTAATCTATTCGCGGCTTGGCCGTGATTTCAGTGCAACTGGAGATTGAAGACGCCACACGCAAGCTGAGACTGGGCGATTTTCTTGGCTCGACAGATCCAGCGGAAAGGCTAGTCGCTAGCAGCAGACACTATGCTCACGCGTTTCAGGCATCACTCACACGACAAGCACTGCACACATTATGTACGTGTTACCACCAAATGGTATGCACGTACGGTGTTGGTGCATACATCGTGTGATGTCGTCCTGACAGAGAAGTGTTTCTGTTTTGAACTTTTTCCATTATTAATGTTCAAAAATAATAGTTATAAGATGGCTTTTAAGGCATCGTAGCAGATTTGCGCGTAAGATAATTATATTTCAAGTGGTCACGTCAAGTAGGTTTAGTTGTTGGGCAGAGTTTTGCTTGAGCTGGATTTCAGCACAAGCACTTTTCTCTTCTTCTATTCTACCGTGACCTTCTCCCGATCAGTTCGTTTTGAAAGTATTAATTTCGTTTTTTTTCAGGCGTGAATTTCGCTTTTTGTTTGTTTTGATGCTGAACCTGCTAATCCTAATCCTAATGATATTTAGCGTTTAGATTCCTCCATTCTCCAAGTCCCTTACTCAACGGATTCATCAATTAACCGCATTTTTTCAGCTGCTCTAACTCATAATCGAACATTTTAGCTTTCACGGGATCTCCCAGCTGCGACATAAAATTATTTCAATATATAAAAATAATTGAAAATGTACCCCAGCAACTGAGATACTCAAGAGCTTCATTTCAGAAGTCCTTCACCGGAGCCGATTTACGATAGTAACGGCAAGCGCTTGAATACACGAGAAGTCCGAAAGCGTCAAGAATTAGAGCAACTACGTCATGAGAAAATTCAAGCGTTGTTGAAGATTAACCCTAACTTCAAACCACCAGCTGATTATCGGTTTGTGTTATCATGCATTAGTATTCACATTTAAGGATTGGTTTAATGATAAATTTTATTAAGTGCTCCGAACATCCGTCTTCACGATAAGGTATGGATACCACAAGAGAGCCATCCTGAGTTGAATTTCGTTGGCTTGTTGATCGGGCCACGCGGTAACACGTTGAAGAGCTTAGAGGCGGAAACAGGAGCCAAAATTATCATCAGGTAAGTATAGTCCACTCATAATGATTCGCGATTTCATGGCTCTACATCGGCTGTCGATTTTTTTTTACTGGAAAAGCTTTTTTCAGAGGAAAAGGTTCCGTAAAAGAAGGTAAATTGGGAAGTAGAATGGGCCCCATGCCGGGAGAGAATGAGCCGCTCCATGCATATGTTACTGGAACGGATCAGGCTACAATAAAGAAAGCTTGCGATAAGGTATGATAAGAACGAGTTCGATTTCATAGAACCTACTTGGCTATATTACATTTTTCAGATTCGCTCTATAATAGCGGAAGCTACAGCAATTCCTGACGGTCAAAATGAATTACGCAAGCTACAGCTTCGTGAGCTGGCTCTGCTTAATGGTACGCTCAGACCAGAGGATCTGGTTAGGTACGTTTATTGGATACGCATTTGGAATGTTCTTATTTTCGTCCTTTATTAATTCCTTTCAAGTGGAGCTCGCTGTTCAAACTGTGGTTCTGACGAGCATAAGACATGGGAATGTCCGGATGCACCCAATATTACCGCCAAAGTGGTTTGTATGGCATGCGGATGTGAGTTTGTAAAGAACTTAGCTTAACGTTTTTTTCTGGTTTTAACGGACATTGTTTCTAAAACTATTTTATTGGCTATATTTTAAGGTGCCGGTCACATTGCTAAAGATTGTAAAAATCCGCGCCCTGGTGGAGCAGAAGCTGGCACTGCAGATGGAGGAATGGATGACGAATATTCGGCTCTCATGGAAGAACTTGGTGAACGACCAGCTCGACAAACTGATGGATCAATGCGAGGACGAGGCACAACCACTGTCCGTGGTCAAGTTAGTTTGGTGTTTCTCTTGGAGATGCTCCTAACATTACGTCTGGTTGCAGAGGGGTACCTTCTTCCCACGTGGCGCTTTGAATAATCAGCCGCCAGTAATTCGCGTGAATTTGGGGACGGCCGCACAACAGCAGATGATGAGCGGTATGGTTCCTCCACCACCAGGTGCTAGGCCACCCTACGGAATGGCACCACCACCGGACCCATATCAGCCACACGGATTTTTCTCCAGTCCTGGAGCTCGAGGGCGTGGGAGTTACAGAGGGTTCGTTTCTTTTTTATTGGATTGTTTGGAATTCGGTTTTCTCTTCATCAATGTACCATCCTTATGATCTTTCACTTTATTTACGTATTTACGAATTTACTATTGTCCTTGGTAACAGTCTGTTAAACTTTAGAGACTACTCCGGTGGATGGTATGGAGGAGCGTCAACAATGCCGTTGCCTGTGCCGCCACCACCGCCCCCACCAATGGGAGGCTTCCCACCACCACCTCCACCACCGCCTCCTCCAGCACCACAGAACGACTTGTCCCGTATACTTTCTGCGCCAGCCCCGCCACCGCCACCACCTCCTCCATCACAATGATTTTCGATCAAATTCTGCAGACTGCATCCTCATTATGTGCGCATTTGTCACGTTTTCGTTTGTTCTCAAATGTCTCCGTTTCGAAAAATTGTAGCTCTGTTGAATGCGTCTGTTGATTCCTTCTACGTTCCTAGAATTTCGGAGTTCATCTTGCTCTTTGTTATATATGTGTTTCAAAGCCTAGACAGTCACCTAAACAGTCACGTCTATTGCTAACAATGAGTACTTCGATGACCTCATGTTCACCAAAATGCTCGTATGTATACCATGCTGCAACGTTGAACAACCACCTGAGTTCTCAATACATTTTAGCAATGTTTTTGACTTATTTCAGAGCTAAAACTTATGCTTGATCAGAGCAGTTTCAATCTTTCGTCGTTGTTAGCTTCATGTACCATTTGTTGGTTTTTGATTATTTTATCAATAAAGTAATTGTGGTTAGCCAATAACAAGCGCATAGGATGATCGGGATTTTATTTGGATTCAAGCCAAATTTTTCTCGTAACCTAGAGGGAGAACAAGTGTTGCGATATTGGTTTAATTACCCAAGTTCGAGGTAATTATGCTAAGCCGGCTATCACGACATGCCTTGCGGCGGACGTTGGCGACTTTGGAATCCCTCACTGAAGATCTCCGAATTGTTACGCGTGTGCCGCTGTGCACTCCTTTGGATGGAGAATTTGCTGCTGCAAAATTGCAAACTCGGATGGATTATGTGCCTTTCGATTCAAAAATGACAACAATGAAATCGAAAATACGTGTTGTGTCAAAACCTCACTACGGAGATTACTGCACTGTCGGTGTGGCGATTGAAAGTGGAAGTCGTTTTGAGTCCGGATATCCGCTTGGCATATCGCATCTTGTGGAGAAATTGGCCTTCGGATCAACATCAAATCATTCATCACGAGATGAGATTTACGCGGTACTACAGCAGAATGGCGGTCTAATTGATTGTCAGAGCACTAGGGACACATTCATATATGCAGCAAGTTGCCATGTGACGGGTCTCAAAGCGGTCATGGAAATTATCGCCAACGCTATATGGAGAGCTCAAAATACACCTGAAGAACTGGAAGAGGCCAAACTGATAGTACAATACGAAATTGATGACATGCCCAAGAAAATCGAAAGCACGGAACCGTTGCTTACCGACTGGCTGCATATGGCCGCTTTCCGGGACAACACGCTTGGTTTTTCGAAGTTCACCACAAAAGAAGGGCTGCGCAAAATTACTCGGGAGCATATCAACTCATACATAAGTCAATATCACGCTCCTGAGCGTATCTTTGTTGCAGGAGTTGGTGTTAGTCACGATGAGCTAGTCGCGGCTGTTCAACGACACTTCGAACCAGGAACTGCAATATGGGACAAAAATCCTGATCTCCTTCTACCGAATCTACCTCAAATTGATCGCTCTGTTGCTCAGTACACTGGTGGCGAGATGAGAATCCAGAAAGACTTGTCAACGTTGGCTATTGGTACACCGTACCCGAATCTTGCTCATGTGGCCCTGGGTTTTGAAGGCGTCAGTTACAAAGATCCAGATTTTGTTGTGTTCTGTGTGCTTCATATGCTTCTCGGAGGAGGAGGGTCATTCTCTGTCGGTGGCCCTGGAAAAGGGATGTATACGCGGTTATACACTGATGTCATGAACAGGTTTCATTGGATTTATAATGCAACGGCTTATAATCATTCATATGCTGACGCTGGATTGTTTTCTGTACATGCCAGTAGTGATCCTGAGCAGATTAACGACGTCCTTGTTATTATCCTTGACCAATTCTTCAAACTGCTCAAAGGAGTCGAAAAAGAAGAACTGGATAGGGCCAAAATCCAGCTCAAATCTCAGTTAATGATGAATCTCGAAGTACGACCAGTGATGTTTGAAGATTTATCCCGTCAAGTGATAGGACACGGCTATCGTCGGAAACCTCAAGAATACCTAGAAAAAATAGAAAGTGTGACGGGTGAAGAAATTGTACGAATTGCAGAACGTATGCTAGCTGGACGGCCATCATTGGTCGCATATGGGGACATCGGTAAATTGGCGAGTTACGAAGCGCTTGATGAGGCTGTTGCACGTCGAAATCTCCAAAGTCTTATTCCACGGAAGAAGGCGTTTGGTTGGTGATGTGTCGTTTATTTATGAAGCTTATGATTACTGTGCTTTCATGTAAATTATCTACGTCCTGCGTTGTTATGAACATACTATTAAGGTTTTGTTATGTATACTTAGGATCCTTGTTTCCTTCTTGTTCTCTGCGTATTAGATACAGACTTATCAGAGAAAATAGACGGTTGTTAATGATAATTGTTATTGTACATAAAGTCTTCACATAACTAGTCT
Organism: Haemonchus contortus; assembly: GCA_000469685.2. NCBI lineage: Eukaryota > Metazoa > Nematoda > Chromadorea > Rhabditida > Trichostrongylidae > Haemonchus > Haemonchus contortus. The sequence goes on from LS997565.1 coordinate 2,814,376, forward strand.
GCAGCCATTCAGCACTGACTACTGGTGGCCATTAGCTAGGAACTATCATTGGTAAAAAGACCAAGAGCGTAACCCGGACTCAGGATTTCGCTGTAGCAAGAATTGAGGATACGGATATTGATTATGAGGCAATTCTGAATGCCAGCTACAACGAGCCTTATTCTCACTAATAAAGAAGTCGTAGAAATACATTTTAGTTCCAAAGTGATAGTAGTAAAGATAGTAGTAAACAACCAAGGACTGAGGCTGAAGGAGGTGAACTGTCGGCATTCAGAAATGTCAGGCTCAAAAATCAGCAAAATGAACTTTGTAGTGAGAAAGAATTTTCCAGTGCACCTTATGGATCACGTACCACCCCTCCCGGGTTTAAGATCCTCCTAAGTCGCCTTAGCCGATCGGCAGAACAGGCGGCTGTCGTTCGTCCTTCAGGTTCCTGCTCCCACATATCGGTAATGCACGACCATAGCTCAACCAGGCCCTGAAAGTTACAGGTGGTTGACACTTCAAAATTGTCAGTGGAAGATGAAAACTCGTTCTTCATCATTTCTTTGGCTATTGCAACTATTTGTAATGCTTGAATATGAGCTTAATATGAGCCCTATTTCCTCCCGACACGCTACGAGAAAACCCAAAGTTCACTCACCGTTGGATTCGGTAACGTCTTCTGCTTTTGGATTGGAGTTGGTATGTCAGGTCGCCGTCGTTCACGGACTACCACAGGATACATGTGCTCCAAACGTGGATTGCGGGGTACCAGGTTGTCAAAAGCGATTCGATGCGACGGGATTTCTGCAAATTCGTTTCAAAATAGCTCAAAAACTTGGCACCAAACTGGTTAGAAGAATCATGGAACGACAGTCATTGAAAGCTACACGTTCGCTCGGAATTTTCTCGAAATCAACTATCATTACTTACCGTCATCTGGCCAAATGTCTCTACATCGCCAGAGAAGCTCCCATAACACTAGAGCACATGAATAGACGTCAGTTTGAAGCAATGATGTCATCGGATCCAGCAGATTAACCGACCCTTCGAGGAGTTCACCAGCCATATAGCGTACGGTACCTCGCTAGAAAGATCATTATTAAGTATAGGGTAGTGCGAGAACAAATCTAAGATTGCTTGCCTCGGTTAGAAGCTCGAGGTTGGTTTCTGGCCTGCCTTCTGAGAATGAGACGGAAAGTCCGAAATCGGCAATATAGAGTTGAATGCGTGAAGAACTCTGGCGCATGTATAGAACGTTGTACGGATTGAGGTCACGATGTGCTATCACAGGTTTTGGAACTCCAGCTGAAATCATAAATAAATGAACTACAACTGCATTCAAAAAGGAGTGTGAAAACCATAAATTTGAAGATATGTTAAGTAACTGAGAGGTGTATTTCAGTAGCAAATGGCTCACTATTGCATAGCTCCTTCTTAGAAAGGTTGAATAGCGTCAGGAGTATGTCATCGGAGATGTCTACATAGCCATTTTGCTCACACATAAATATGATTTCTCGTTGATAGTTCCCGATTGTCAAGCAGAAATAAATGCGATCCGCCCGAAAAAAAGATGACTTACCATTAGTGTGTGAATGCAAAAATGCGAGCCCGTCGTTGACAGCGATGGCGCAGTCGAAGAACTCGGTCAAATCCAGCGAACATTCCTCAAGAAGCGAATGTAGTGAGCCAGAGTATAACTGAAGCACTAGTTGCTTCTTGGCAATCACTGCATGTATCTGAAAAGACGACAGTTATGAGGGCAGGCTATTCTCAAAGAGCCGATCTTAAAACTTCAAGCATGCCCGTATTGAACAGTTTACTTAAGCTGTTCCCAAATTTAGAACTTATCGTCACCGCAAGCCGAATCAAGATTGTTTACGTAAGTGTAGAAGGGATATCTCATTCCTTTTGAAGAGATGAGGAATGGGCGGAACCTAACGTTATATGGAAGAGCCAAAAATGCCGCTCAAGTCAAACTCACCATTTGTATAATATTTGGATTTTCCAGTGACTGCAGAAGTGTAAGGTTTCCATACTCGTTTTCGAAAACCACTTGGTCCGAATGATACGCTTTCACAGCCACATCACCCATACCTCAAAAATAGGCTATCAATTTTGGAACGATGAGGTGTATTCATCAGCATTATTGCACGCATCCACTTTCTTACATAACAATGAATTAAGGCTGGACATCTGCAAATGAACATCAAGCTCTCAGCAATTCAAAGGAACATTTATATGTTTACAATGCAAAAGTACGCGGCATGAAAAGCGCCGATTAATTTTTTGTATAACTTCTACTCAAAAACCGCTCGAATATTGGAACGAGAATTCAAGAAGGAAAAAATAATTGAACTCACTGGATGATGCCCGATAGACATCAGCGAAATGTCCACCGCCGATCCGCTCTACAAGTTGTAGGGATGCCAAAAACGGGTCTTGATTTTCGAGTAGAGACTCCTCGTCCGGTGTTCCTACAAAAAGTCTCGTTTCCACTGCAGCTCCACGTAAAAGACAGAACTTTTATTCACGTTTATTGTAACTCCACCTGAGCGATCATCGTCGAACTGCGAAGACCATGACGATACTGCTTGGCCGGTATTAAATGGTTGTTGAAGCTCCTCTGGCAGTTCATGCTGTTTTCGTCGTCGCGTTCGATAGCATCGACTTGCAGCTAATAGGAAAATCAGTATACTGAGTAAAGACGAAGTCCATATCAATATCGTAATCCGAGAGTCTGAAAAAGTTGCTGGATACATCCTGGATTTCTGACCGCAGGAGGTAAGTAGGTTGTAAGATATCTTCGAAGCAACTCAGAGACATAATTGAGGTGGTAGAATCTTTCTCACTGCCTACTGATTGCTCTGTACTGATAGCACGCTCATTTTACTAATTGTAAGTAGAATAGGTATGTAGTCACAAGCAGTATCAAATGGTACTTGGTGATATCAGGTGACCGTACCAAGTACACTAGAAGCGGAGCAGTATGCAGGGGAGCTACTGGAACGGTAAACTCAAAAGAAGATCGTCACTAGTGATCGAAAGCAAAAACTTTAGTTAGCTTGGTGGAAGCCGGCGAGAAAGTGCAAAAAATATTTGCGGTCGAGTGCGATTGCAGAGGGTTAAAAGAAACCCCAAGCTGCAAAAGTAAGTGAAACTGCTTTACATCTCTTCATGTTGAAAATAGCAACCTATCATAGGACGAAAAGCGAAACTGGTAGCAACGTTAGTCAAAAAAGGAAAAGGCAAAGCAGCCGTAAAAAAATTTTGGAAATGAATGAACCTCGACGCTGAAGAACTTCGCGATTTGTCGTTTCATAGCTTTGATTGGATCGGCGATGATGAAACAGAAGCGAGTCGAAATTATTACAATTATCCGATTGACAACAGCACATATACGTGGGGTATCCATCTAAAAACTGCAATTCGGTGGAAAAATGAATAAGAAAACCAACACAGCTTCATCTTCCCGAGATTTCCGGGGTTTTAGCCTTCCTTTTCTACTCACATTCAGAACAAAGCAAATAGTATTGAATCGAAAAAATGAGTAAGGAGAAAAGTAGAATTTACTTCGTAATGGCTGGAATATCCGACTGCCATTGGAGCACACGTAAGGTCTTGAACAGAGATCTCGTGTGATGTCCCAGCAACCTAGAATCCCACTTGAAGTTAATCCACCCGAACACTCATTTAAGCTGCATCTCAACTTGCTATTGTTTGGGTGGGATATTTCAAACATCAGCGAAAGGCATCGTTATGGGAAAGAGAGGCTGCCCCACTTCTAACAATTAGATTCGAAAAGAGGGAAACAGTGAACTGGACATCAAATAGCCTCATCCGCCATTCAGGCAGACCTGTTGAAATCTGGGAGGAAGTCAAATGCATGGCGATTCCCAAAAGAGTATATCAAATCAGGCCATGTCATATTTTTATTATATGTTTTATTATACATCAAACTTACCTTGTAGCAGCATTTCAGTCTCATTGTTGCGTACCGTCCACACTGCCGCACAATGTGCTCCTGGATCCCTACATTCTACAGGAATAGGGGCTACCGGCTCCAGACCCTGACAGAGGAGATTTCTATGTCTCAGTACATTTATACATCATTGATTAGTATTCCACTCTAGCTGCATCAGCTACGCCATCTACTGAATACTTACCGTTGATACATTAACTGCTGCTCTTGAAACCTGGTGGATAAGTTGCTCCCAGTCATTCAAACCACCAGCTCTCGAAAATGTGCAGTGAAGACTCGGATTACCTAGAATAATAAAGCTTTACTGAGGTAACATATAAAATTTGAAATCATAATTTCACTCTCTGTGAGCCTTGGATCTGGAAAAGAAAGGAATAGTGGCTGTCATGGCCGCCCCTGCTCGTTCAGGTGCTTTTTCAGATCGCACCATTGAGCACAGTCATAGTACCGGCGTTGACGCCGTCGTCGGCGCTGGCGTCACACTGTGAACGCGCTCATTCGTTCTTACGCCCGGTAAGTGTCCAAATACTGGGTCTTTGTTTTAAAAGTGGATGCATCGCCCATAAGTAACTGGAACGAAATCTCAAGGTGGGAATCCAGTTCATACAGTGACTTACGGGGACCTGTACGAGATTCCAAATATAGATTACCGTATGAAATTGCGAACTATTTCGATCGATGCTCTTGAAAGAGCTAAATGCATCGGACCTATGTCCTACTCGTATTCGAGTAATTCCGGACATCTCACAGCAACTTCAGAGAGCATTTAGCCAGCCCGTTTGAGTTTAGCGCTGGAATGCAGCCAAAATAGTTAAACATGTCAAAATCCTAACCTCGGAAAGGCGATTCTAAGGCGCTTCCGTAGATTAGGAGAACAATCAAAGGAAATCCGAATATCATCGACGCATGACTAGTTAGGAATGGAATAGTCGAGGTGGCCGTTACGCTGTCAGCGGTCGTGCTTCGCAGCTATCACAAAAACATCCCAGCGACAGTGCAACGCAGGTGACTGCGGTAAATGCCCCACCCGGGAGGTGGCATGCCTTTCTGGCGCCACGATGGCGAGCCGTCTGAGAGCCATCCGAGTCGTGCAACTACAACAACGAAAGACAGTTCGAAACTGAATTACTGCCTCATCTTACCGGGACTACGGTCCAAATTTGGACCCAGCCCGAACTTTCGATATTGTTCCTTCAAGGGATGAGAAGCCTGTTCCAAGTGTGGTAAGCAGAAAAGCGTACGTCATGCTGATCTTCCTGGGCCTTCAATTTGAAGCTTGAAGGAAGTAGCAAAGGCAAATCCGAGAGGATTCCCAGTGCTTCAAAGCTTGACGAAAAACCTAAGTGTTTGGCCTACTTAGTTGCGTTTGCTAAAAGCGATTTGGAGGGGATTCTACTCCATTAAGTTGGGTAGGAGATGACGGGCAGCTAAATAGCAGTCCTCCAACGACCTCCGCATTTCCTTGCTCATTTCCAAGGTTAAAACCGCGGAAGTAACTGTGTCCTGTGTCCTTTGGCTAAGCCTACCGCCAGAAGAACTTAAACAACATAATCAGACAAACCCTACGTGCAAGCGGCAGCGTCGCGGGTTCGCGCTATAGCGCGTTATTTTAGGGTGTCTAAGCACTGCGGGAAGGCGTTGATGAAAGGAAATTCCCTCTTTCGTAACTCTACTTATTGACAGTTGCGTAGAGCGTTCGAACGCGTTATTCCAAGGTGGTTACTGATTGTACGAAGTAACTTTCTACGGTCAATGGGCTGCTAAACTATAGTTGGGTAATGCACGCCTTTTCCTGCATGTTTCCTCGTGCTTCATCCAAGACCATTGATGGGTAGTTACCCTACCCTAGTGAATGGCAAGCGAACACTGTTGCGTGCTTTTATTTCTATTGCAAGCTTCTTGGTTGCTGTTTCTTCTGAGATGACTGCCGAGTAGTGACCTTCACTGGTAGTGTTGAAACCTTATTCAGGGGTATGCAACGTCTATACGATTGATTGATACAACTCATCCAATCGAAAGAGGGAATGGATGACGACATTCAAGTCAAAGAGAGGTATCAATAGCATCCACACGTTGTATGTAATCGCCAGTGACTGTGCAGAAAACAGGGAAGCTGATTAGATGGAAAATGAAACAAAGGCAAGGCATGAGGGCGCGAGGCGATGTTAATTAGGTGTGGAAACTCCATGATCACTGCGAGCTCGCATATCTATATGCAGCAAGTGAAAGTTATTTAATGAAGAGAATAACAGCAATGAAAAACCAAAGCTTCAATAAAAAAGTTAGGTTCCTCAGCACAAAACTTCCCATTTTCACTAACCAAGAGTGTTGATTTTGTGCAAAAAAAACAGTCAAGTCGCGGTTCATAGCTCTATAAAATACTCCGCTTAGTCTCGCATCTTACCTTTCACCTGTGCACAAAACAGAATTCCTAACCAGTATTATTAAAACTTTTTCAGCTCATAATTTTCCTCAAGCTCCTTAACCTTCTTACTGTTGCCATTTTCTTCAGTTTTTTATCTTTCAGTAATAAAAAAGATATGCAGACAGCACAATGAAATGTAGTCTTCACACCTAATCAAGATTGATCTTCAACTGTACAGACGTTGGCATACCCCTAAATCAGGATTCAACACCCTATAAGTGAAGGTCATTACTCTGCAGTTGTCTCAGAAGAAACGCAAACCAAGAAGCAATAAAAATAGAAACACATACCAGTGTTAACTAGCCATTATTTAGGGTGGGGTAACTACCCATCAATGGTCTTGGAAGAAGCATGAACGAGAAAACATGCAGGAAAAGAGACCTACATTACCAAACGATAGTTCAACAGCTCATTGATTGTCGAAAGTTACTTCCTACAATTAGTAATCACCTTAGAATAACGTTTTCGAACGCGCTACGCACCGCCAATAAGCAGAGTTATAAAAGAGGGAATTTTCTGTCATCAAGGCCTTCTCGTAGTGCCAAGACACCCCAAAATAACGTGCTATAGCGCGAAACCGCGGCGCAACCGCTCAAACGTAGGGTTTGTCTGATTATGTTGTTTAAGTTCTTCTGCCTACCGCCCCGCCCACATGGCCTTAATTTGATCCAACGGTTGAACAATTAGCGCTCTAAATCACGGATACTGCTTCGTCTAATGGAGTGTCGCAGTTTTGCGGGTATTCGAATTTAAAATGTTTTAAATTAAATAGGTATTCGCAAAGCTTACAATCCACTGTTTCTCAATTCTCAATGACTTTTCTAAGTCTAGGCATATGTAGGGTAGGTTTAAAGATGTTTCTTACAAGAGACGCTTTGAACAAGGTCTAATGACACGGTTTTCTATCGAGATCCTCATTTGGAACTGTCAACGCCAATTTTTCAAATGATTTATTCAAAAATTATAGTTCTGCTTCCTCTCGACCAACATCGCTTAGGTAGTAAAACTCTGTTTTGGCAAACAAGCTCACGTGGTTGGTCTTTTAAAATTCCATTTTGATAATAACTTATGTTTACTGTTGTCTCTTTCACCAATACCTTACATATTTCCATTGCTTCCATTGGGAGTTATTGACGTGTTTCGCTTTCTACATGCTATTTATAAGAGCGTTAAGGTTCTGGTATGGGCTGAATCGTTTCCGCACTGAGTATCGCTATTAACAAATCATTTTATCCCTTTTTAGGCATGAGTGCCTCGTTCATTGAAGGCGCAGCTAGCGACTCCATTGAGAGCGCAGCACAACGGGTCGCCAGCCACATAGAGAACACTATCGACACAGCTGATATTTACAATAAATTGACTCAAAATGGTGCGACTTCTTCACTTCGTTGATGCTCCACACAGCCAAGATAATGCGATGAGAGTAGTTTATTTAATAACCCCGTCAAGCACGTCTTCACTAACTTCTAGGGTATAGACTGACTTTCATTGGAACTTAAAAATGCATTCCCTTTTCAGATAATGAGTGCCATTATCATCCATTAAATCAAAGAGTTTTTGATCAGATTTTTTGAGATTTAATTACTACATTTTAAGGAGCGTCTCCAGTTTCTGGTCTTGGAGACCGATTCTACACCAGAGGTGGTCTCGAATTCGTTCTGAAACGGCGTGTTCCATTGCCTGAAGAGCTGTCTTATCAAATTAGAAGTAGGGTTACGTGTTTTTCAGTGATCTCCATCAAAGTTACACATTTATACTTTTAGGCATGCGTTCGCAATTCAGTATGGGTTTGTTTCCTGAAATCTCAAGAGCATGGGTAGTCATCGATAGTGATATTTTTATGTGGAACTATGAAACGAAGTACGTGCTGAAGCAATTTGCCCAGTGTCCCTTTTTTCACGGCTGTTCGAGTTTGCTTTCAGTGACGATCTTGCCTATTTTGATGCGGTTGAGACCACGGTTTTGAAGATAGCTTTAGTTCGCGTCAAGTCCGATGTGTTTGCAGTGAGTTAATTTATTGATTTTGATTCTCTTTTCTTTTACCCGTATCCTTCTAGTTGTGAGAAGGTAAGTAGTAGCCTAGCGTTAAGTTTAAATGTGATCGAGGATCACAAGGACGTGGCATCAAGGGAGGCATCTAGCTGAAAATTTAAAGTTTTAATATATGAAATAAGATAGCCAGTACTTTACGACGGCATAGCATTTCGCTCTTCTTTCTCATTACTTAATTAGTCATGTTTATTTGTTCATGTATATATCTGTTTAGTCACCAATAACGCACGGTCTGGTTGTGGGAACAGTGACAGATCTTTCACTTTACCCTGTTATTATGGATGTTGATCCAGTCTCAGGGAACCCAGGAATCGCTATTGATGCAAATCATTTTTTCAAGGCAAGTGTACCTTCTTCTCAAATCCTGTTCACTACCGTGTTTTCTGACCCATTCTATACTTTTAGATTAATCTTGATAGTGCTTCTCTGAATGACATTGTTTCGACTAATGATGGCAGAATATTTTTTACTGCTGATGACAAGCTTTACGAATTTGTCTATGAGGTCAGTTTTCATGCAACACTCCAGCTACGATGCAGATGTGTGGTTATATATCAATTCCTGTTCATTCAGCACAATACCGGTTGGTTTGGAGGTGGTAGAAAGTGCCGTGTAGTCAATCAGTCAGTTACGTTACTCAGCACCCTTATCCCATTTTTGGGACCAGGAAGTGGTAAGTAAAGTCTTAAACTGTTTGTTTCCTTGTGGATTTCGATTTAGAACAGCTAAAAGCTGGGCGATTTTAGAGGAACTAGAGCAGATCGCCTTGGACAAGTCACGAAACATTTTATATTGCTTAGGAAAAAATGGCTCTATTCAGGTTTGTTGCACCACCTAAGCTTGAGTTTACAAAAACAATTCAAATATAATGGTACGAAGTTTCACATATACTTCTCAGTTCCTATTGTTGTAGGTTTTCGACCTTGGTGTGGACGGTGCTCAATGTAGCAGGGTTTGTGTCGTAACGGCTGGGCAAATTGCTGTGAGTTTTGCTCCAGTCCTGCGATTTGTCTCGTTTTCGTAGCAGCATTTGGATCTGCCTTGATCCCATCATATCAAGTTTTTTACAGAGTGAGGCCCATTTAATGACTCAGTATGGACATGAAGAGACTACATTCACGAACATCGCGACTATTTGCGCTCTTGAAGCTGATCAATCTAATCAGCTGAACCTGGTTAGGATTCCGACCCGTTCGACATTGTGGACGTTGATGGAGTCACACCAATGCTTTCCGTTTAGATAGCAATAACGACGAAGGGTGTTAGGATATATTTCTCTGTATTAGCCCGGAGTGTAGCGAATTCTAATCAGCAAGGACAGTATCTATCTCAGATGACGTACAAGGTGGGTGGTTTCTGCTCCATGTTCCATGTCACAGCCCGATCAAGAGGGTACGTGAGCCATAAAGTTTTTGAACCTCTGTTCTCAACGTTTCAATGTTTTTGAAAAATCTGTCTTTTAATTATTGCTCTACTGTTGTGATCATCCCCTTGTTTTCAAATATGGAAATACTGCGATGATTATGCTTATTGTAGAGCCTTTCCCTGCAAGAAGTTCGACCGCAATGTCTTCGAGTAGCCCATGTGAGATTCTCCCCTGGTGTTGCTCCAACATCCATCTATCGAGACACTCCGCAAGGAGTTTCAATTGCTTACGCCGATCAAAGTACCATTTTCAAAAATACCTTCTCAATATATAAGACTTTTAAAAAAGTATTGATTAAGGTATTTGTGTGATGGCAACGGCCAATCGCCAGCTGATCTGGGCTTTGTCTGATCTTTATCACCCACACAAGCATGTGTACTGCGAATCAATGGTGAATTTCTAAGATAGTCTTCAGGTTAGCGCAGTTTTAAAATGAATTTTTCAGAATGACCTACAAGTTGCTGGAAATGTGTGGGCCATTACTCCTGTTTCGAAGAAGGTGCGTCCTTGGCGCGAATATTCATAGCTTTGATGTATTTGTTGATCGATCGGCTCTGTTTTTGCATTGTTTATTGTATATTAATTAAGGCACTGCACTATCAACCACCCGAGCCCGGCATGATTGCAAGAGTCCAACCTCATGCATTTTACCGGCAATCAACTGAGATGAACCAGCGCTTGATTATTTGCTCGAACGAGGTCACTCCCTTGGCGCCTTTAGCACTATGGTAAAACTCAAGTACCATTTGCAGGGGATTCATGAGTTTGACTACGTTACTCCACGTGACGCCTTACGGGAAGCTCTGTTTGACGGTGGAGCCGAAGGACGAGCCACAGTACAGTTATGGCAACAGTTTGGTGCAACCGAAGTGCTCGTATTAGCTCTTTCTGTGCTAACAAGTGAGCTAGCTGTTGATGAACGGATCAAGGAAAAGGTAAATTTTGTTTCTCTTCCTCTATCCTTAAATAGCGAAGTACCCATTAAGTTTACATTCCCGAGTTTCTATATAGGGTTCCCTATGAGCTTTTATTTTGCACATACCTACTGCTGCCTACTGCTAACTAACCTACTGCTTTTTTTGGTCACATCCTGATATGTATCTGCAGGCTGTTTCAATGTGCTGATATGTATTTACAGGCTGCTTCGATGTTCTACAGCTTCAAAGATACCCCTGAACTTGTGGATGTTGAGCAAACTCGTGGATTAGATAGCTGGTCGCCTGGGGACAGTATAGCCGAGTGGAAGCATAAAATGCGATGTATTGCTTTCTCATACTTCTTTTTTTTTTGCTATTTCAACAATTTTGGTTCGTAACATCATTCCGACTTTATTCTTAGACGGCAAATTGATCATTTAGCGCCATTGCAAGCATCAACTCCCCGTTTCGAGAGTTATCCTCCTCCAGCGGTCTCCTCACCGTTCTCTCCGACAAGTAAGTACTTTAAAAAAGGCTCCTTTCTCGAAACAGAACTTTTTCTGAACAGTTGTCAAATGAGATTTGTTGCAATTAGGCTCATTTTATCTTTGTGGAGAATAATGATTCGATAAGACGTCGTTTCAGTGAACAAGCCTTTAGCTAGTGGAGGACAAGGCTATGCGCACTCTCCAAGTCGTCGTCATGATGCACTTTACTATTATTTTTCACGTCTCGTTACTCCAATTTGGAATCATGCGATATGTAGAGTGACGAATGGAGTCGTGAGTTTATTAAGCAATAAATGAATGTAAAGCTTTCGCCAAAGAAACGTTGTCGACTTGGATTTCTAGAAATTCCCAGTAGCTTTGATAAGGTTAAGTGTGCCCACACTAATTTCATATTTTGAAGCTCACTACGTCGTTGAGTTCGGAAGAAATGGATTGGCTGTCCAATGAACTACGCAAACTTGGTCAAGTAATGGAGAAGTATAATCTTTTGCCGAAGCCAGACGTTACGTGGAACAATAGTACAGTTGGGAAAATGAATGGTTAGTACTTTTTATTTTTCCTATTCATATTTTTGTCGCCGTTTCTTTTTCACATCTGTTTTGTTCCCTGTTGGATAGCTGATTTCTATTTTTGTTATAACCTTGTATGAGAAGTTCTATCGTTTTTAGTTCAAGCTTCAAGTATGGAGCGGCAGTCACTCATCGCTCTTCGGAAGCTTATTGAATCTTCTGCTGTAAGTGATCTTTTTATCCGATTTCTGTCTACACTTTATCACGTCCCTGTTTCATATCCGTATGCTTGCTTTCACTGCTTTAAGTTCGGTTTAGGAAGTTCTTTCGTTGTGGTCATCTGCGAATTCATTCGACTTGAGGGCGATTTCTGCAAGTATGGACCCAGCTATGCTCCCCACTCTAGCCGGCCGTCCATTCTGCCATCTCGTATGCGACGGTCAGCATCTCAACGGGGATCTTATCAGAACGATGATAAAGTGTGTCTATACATTCTGCTACTGACTACCTCAATTTATCATCGTTTCCATCAGGTACTTCCTCGGTGACGAAGCTGGAACAAAAGAACTCTCAGAGCGACTCAGGGCGTTGTGTCCAAACTTGTATTCAAAAGTGAGTTGTTCGGAAGTGTTGGGTTGGATTTGTTACCTTGAACATTTTTTAGGATGACGCATGCGTGACGAATGCGATGGAACAGCTGAAACTGGCATCTGTAGCAAACTCAGGAGCTGCTCGAAGGAGTCTCGTGGACAAAGCATGCGAGCTATTCCGCCAGTCCATTGGAAAAGTTTCGCTCCCCGTTGTGTGCCGGAGTTTGGCTGAACGTATGTTCCATGATTTGCATTTTCTTTGCTTTATGAGTTCCACACATTTGCAGTAAATGCTTTCGAGCATCTAGCAGACTTATGTTTGCTGAAAGCGAAGCGAGATGACCCTAAACAGCTAGCTTTGATCGCTTACCGCCATGGTCGCAGCGGAGAAGATCGCGAGATGCAGGCTGCCGAAAAACGACGAGCGGAAAGTTACAAGTGAGCTGACCAGCTTGCCATTGCTACTTCTACTAGTATTCTACTCATTTAATGAATGTCAGATGTATTACGGATACTTTGGACGATCTCGAAGTGACTGCATCAAAATCATCTCCGACATCGGCTGAAAGTGTGAGTGTGTGCAGGCGGTTATTGCAATTATTGTTTTATTTTTCGGGAACTTCAAGTTTCTGGTAGTTCTAATAGGTAGCGTTTCTGATCTGATTAGATCAACGCTGAGTTCCGAACTCGAGATGATGCCGGGTCCAATCCAATTCCTACTTCTGGTAGATTCGGATTCGAACTGACCCTCACGGTACTTGTGGGGATGAACAGTATTCGAGTCATCAATGTTTTCATGATCGCTTAATAATCTTGTACTGATGATCTCACGCTTAAAACTAGAAGAGCTGTTCAATTTCAAATGAGTTGGATAGGACAGAATCTGATCTTCGTGCCCTAAATACGATAATGAGGCCTACAATCTAGTTGCCCCGATTGCCCCGATTTTGCTCACTTTTGATAATATGAGGCAGTGTTTGAAGTTTTATAACCAGTGTGAACACACTTTGTTCGCTAGTCGCACACATTACACATCAAGAAATTATTTCAATCTACCACTTTGTTACTTCTTATCATTCTCAGGTATCTTTTCGAATACTGCAGCTATGCGCTTTACTCCTGGAAATGAGCCTCGTCTTTCCTGAGACCATCAAATTGCTAGTGGAAGTCATGTTACCATCTGGCTTCACAGATTTCGTCCAAATCTCTTTCACAGTTTTTCCTTCTGCACATTTGATGTGGTATATAGCAAAGTAATGGCGATGACCCTCTGGGATCTCCTTATTCTATAATGAGGAATTTTGAAGTCAGTTTTCAAAGACCATCGTTAGTGGTAAGCCTAACCAAATTTCTGAAATTACCTGAAACCACATCCTTATCGTTCCGGTTTCGCCAGGTTTTATGAATCCCAGTGGAGGTTGAACTCGGAAAATGTCTGCAGATGTGCATTTTACCTGTAAGAATCTCGCCAATTTTTTGAAATTCTAGACGCTGGCTGATTATGTCTGCTGGTTTTAACACTTTGTTGTGGTGCTATTATCGTGACAAGTTACGCTGAGTCAAGTCAGTCTTTTAATGCGGCTTTGTGGACTACTTTAGCAGTGCTGTGGTTGAGTGGTTTAGCTGACAGAATAGCCCCCCCCCCCTTATCGTTGTATTATTTCTGTGCTCTCGTAGGCGGAGGATTTCAAAACTCGCTTCCGTCAAGATGAAATTGATAATTGATTAAACTCCTCTTATCCCTGGATTAACACCCTTCATAATTTGGAGATCTCTGGAATCTTGTTAGTATGAAGCCAGTTTCTCTTGTTACTTAGGTTTTTTGGAGTTTCCACAGCCTTTCTTTACTCTTTGGTGTTCCATTGCGGGAGTTATTTGCATGATATGTATCGATACCCCGTTAACTCGAGTACCCTCAAGTCTGACGGTTGTTCACTACCATATTCAAGACGTCACCTTATAACTATGCCTGTCCTTAGTAATATTAGTCACTCGCACGTCGCTCCACACCGGTTTCTTTTCCGCTGTGCACTGGAACGTGACTTTAGTTGGTGTGAGCGCCATTTTGAATTCTGGTTCACCAGGTCTGCAATTACATTCTTGAATTCAACAGGGCTGTATCGGGTTAAACAGTTGGTAGTGTTATCATCACTATCTGTTGAAGAGTAAAGATTATTCTTCGCAAAATAGGCTTAACCGACCTTTGCCTTCACCACACTTTCGTAGATCATTTATTCCTCACTCTCGGCAATACAGACATTTTCTGTACTTGTTTGCATTCCACAGAAAAAGTGGTCCACGTATCATATTCTATGCTCTTTCCTGACTCTGATCTACTCTTTGAAACGATATGTCATGTCGCAGCGAAATAAGTGCAGCAATGCGGATGAGCGTAACCTTCTACTGGGCCAGCAATTACTACGAGATAAATTTGGACGATATATTTTGAATGGCGCGGTCAATGACAGATGACAAGTGGTCCAGGCATGATTGTTTTGACTAATATCGCTTTGAGCTGATAGAGCGCCATGTGATTTGATTCTGAGCATCAAATGTAATTACCGATTAAGTAGGTAAGCTTCGTCTCTAGCTTGAGGAGTTGAGGTTGTGGAAGGGGGCGCAGCTTGTGAGGGTTCTTTTTTCTTTTCCTTGGACATCTGAAATGAGGAAACCTGAGCCTACTATCTAGACGTCGCTTCCGTTTACCCAAACATGACTCACGTTGCGGAACGAAGCACGTAGCGGCCGTCCCGATGTGAACAAAAAATAAAATGGACCTCACCGAGTTGCTCTTGCCAGCAGATGCATTTTTATCCGTATCAGTATCAATATGAATCGATTCATGATCTTCGCGTATTTTTCTTGCCAAATTGCCACTTTACATAATGGACGCTGTTCATTCCGAAGATCGCCTTCCTTGCTATATTCGTCAGTTTTGAAATAATAAGGCTATGTTTAGGCTGTGAATAGCGATCTGATCATCTCATGTGTTGTGTCAAGTGACGACGAATTGGCCCATGCTGCTCTATTTCGATGGATGCTAGACAGGAACAAAGCAAATATGATTCTTCAAGTGAGTGTAGTCATGAGAGGGCTGAGGTATTTGATCCCTCATATTTACTGCTGCAGACTCAGCTCTATACTCATTTGTCCTCATTAGCATCGTAGTTTTACAAGAGTTAATTCGAGTTTATATCCACTGTGATGCTATAACTGCGTGTACAGATCGTTCTTGAGGCTTAGTTTGTAAGAAAGGGTTTTCATTTTGATTAGAGGTCTAGGCTCAATGATTCTAAGTGGGAGTCTATAGTGAGACATTGAGTGCATTTTCTCCTCATGCCGAATGTTTATTTCAATTTCTATATTTCAGAGCAAATCACCTTACGTGGAGCAGTTTCTTACTCATGAAATCAGCTCTGGACGTGGGCAGCGATACTTGGATTTGTTATGGCGGTTTTACGAGAAATCAGGACACTACGACAAAGCAGCCATTCTACTTAGCCGATTGGCAGATAACGAGAAGTAGGCTGTTTTACAATTTTAGTCCAGTTTTTAGTGGTGATCACCGCAGCTCAAGCACCATGGTGTCCAAAAATCTCTGGAGCCCTTCAAGACATAAATTGCGCAAAAATCGTATTGTCCCCTACCGATCGTGCTTCCAGTATAATTTATTAACGAAGACCTCTTTTGAGACTTCAACGATCTACTTAGTCATAAAGCCCTGTGACGCTACTTACTTCAGTTGTTACGCAATGTTTGGGGACGCTTTCTTTTTTCATTCCTATTCTGTTCACCGCCCGGTTGCTAGACGAAATTTGCTCGCCCCAGTTATCGGTACGTCAATGACCAAAGTTATCGCTCGTCAATATTAAGTAAGTTTGGAAACATATTTCGAGATTGCGGCGATTCTTAACCGCCCTTCCTGCCTTTGCTAACTGAGATCCCATCTTATTTATCTTCGTTCGTGCATACCTTACGACACTTACCAGGTTTTCTTCGAAACTGTAAATTGAGACGCTTATATTGGGCTGTTCAGACCTCATTGTCATCACTGTGGTAAATAGCTCTCAAGCACCGACGCGCAGACTTTTTGTTCTATTGCTTTTCCTTGCGCCCAGTTCATCTCCGTATCCCAAACCCTCTTGATGAGGATCAGATAACGATCCCAATTCACACAATTTGGCGAATTTATGTGAACCCTATTTTCTATGAACTGCTTAGTGTAACTCCGAATTGCAACCGAATTTGTTACTAATTATCCGCCCAAATAGTAGTTTTCAGTGATGAGATTTCATTGTCGCAACGGTTTGCCTACTTATCGCACGCCATAATATGTGCCCAAGCAGCGACAGATGCAAAAACGAAGTCGATGATACAAGACCTTCGAGACAAAGTGGAAGTGGCCCATATACAAATGGCTATAAAGTATGTTTCTGTTGATTTTTTTAGTTTTTTTTCTTCTGATAAGTATGCTATGAATTTGATAGAGTTTCAAATTTTTACGATTGCTTTCTAGGGATTGTGTGGATCTGCAAACGCCAAGTCAACAAAATCTTGTTAAACTACTTGATGGCCCTATTCTTCCGCTACATGATCTGCTGCAAAAGTTTGCTGTAAGCCTTTTTTCTATTTTTTATGAGTGTTCAATGTTTTGTAACGAACAGGCTTTTCATTGATAGAACATTTATTTCGCTTCACGTTTTCCCACTTTCACGTGTTGACAGCAAATGTTTTGCGACATGCTCTTAACGAGAACAATCATTGGTTTCAGAGTCCACTCGGGTTGTACAAAGTACAATTGGCCATATTCCATTGTGCAAATCTTTATAGTGAAGAGCCAATTATGGCTGTATGGGAAAACATATTGCAATCAGGTACCCTTCAATTTCCCGTTCTTGCCAATTGTACTTTTTGGTTTTTTTTGCTTCGTAGATCTTGATAATTGCTTTTTATAGAATTCAAATATGATGGTGAAGTTCCTGAGCGATTATTATGCACGTTGCATGACTTGCATTCCATTTATGGGCAGACAAAATATTTCCCTCAAAGTATGTTCTTTATTTGTTACATCGGTCTCGCTGAAAAAAAAAAGCATTCGCAGCTTTCTTGTTCAGACTTTATTTTGCGGCGGTTACTTGAGCTTGGTTCGGGTATGACCGGACGATTAAAACGAGGTGTGCTGCCAGCAAGTTTCTATGTATCTCTGATTTCTAAACTGGACCTCAACCTCATTGAATTCATCGAACTTCTTTCATCGGAGTACAGGTAGGCTTTTTTGAATTTATTTTTATTTCTTGTTGTTTTTTTTTATTTCCTTTTGTTTTGCAATTACGGTCCTCAGGTCACTGTTATCAGGTAATTGTTAGTTTATTCCTGCTGGTGTATACACAAATTTTAGAGCGGGTGATCCATGGTGGACTCAAAATGAAAATGGTCAGCGTTACATAATGGAAGTTGGCATAGCTGTTGTTCAATCATTCCTCGAGAACGGAATAAAGTACACACCCAATGAGAGGTTTGATGATAATTTCATTGAATTTGCTGAGGTCTTCCCAGGCACATTGAAATATGAGTAAAGGTAGGCTCACTTACAAATTCTTTGTGGTATCAGAGAGTCTTATTTGCTCTTCGTTTATAAGCACTAACAGGAAAATCTTAATGAACCGGAAATTGGAGATCATAGAAGTCAGTAGGAAGGAGTTGTAGACGGCCGGGGCTCTGCTTTGGAAATATTCTCGAATACTCTATTTCGTGTTGGCCAAGCGATAAATCGTATTCTTGGTTTTGAATATAATATGTGGGATTTTAGAGCGAAAATTGCAAGCATTTGTGATTCGTGTGTGTCGATGTTTTCATTGGACGCCAGAGCGGTCTCGTCGTCTCATCTTCTTCAGCTCGATCGTCACTTCTCATCTTTACACCTCCGACTTTCTGCCATGTCATCATAGGTATCAGTTATAATTGTTTTCTATAATGATCTGTTACTGTACGTGAAGAATGTGAATTCCTGTTTGTTATTGCATTATGACTGTTGATGTTGTCACATGTTTCTTTGGTTGTCAATTGTTTACACCACTTCAATTCCGTTGACATTCGTTCGGTTAATCTCATTAAATTGTTTCGATATACGGCTATTAGGTTAATGTAAATCATTACCTCATCAAAGGGGTTGAAATTTGACTAGATGATATAGGATGTGTATGCTCGTACCTTATTTGTTGTATCACGGCTATCAATAAAGTGTCGTCCCTGATGGTGGTCCCGTTTGCTGTAAATAAACAGAGATCGTAGCTATCGATCTGTTGATATTGCTATAATGTGACCTGTGACGTGCTTGTAATGTTATTGAGAAATCTTTCCTTTTTTTTTGAAGGAAGTAATCATCTCGTTCTTGAATTAAGCTTTATTTTTTCGTAATTTGAAGCTAATTTGTTCTCTTTTGTAACTAACTCATCTGACCCTTCCCGAAGGAACATTTCCTAGTTTATGTAAAGAGGAAGTGAGCGCAGTACAGATTTATTAAAGACTTGTTTTTACCCATTGTAATACTGTACCCGGCTGTCTTTTTAGGACCACTTAAGACCGAAACGATCAGTTTTTATCTGGAAGTGCTGATCCATGCTTTAATGCTTTGCACTATGTTTTTGGACTTCCAAGATTATGGGCTCAGCACTTTGTCTTCCATTACGTACTTCTTTCTCTAATTGCTAGAAATCGCCAAAGTGTTCTTTTTTGTCAAAAACCTGTTCCTTGAGTAGTTTCGATATGTATAGTACATACAGATTTTCTTCAAAGTGAAAGAAGGTTACTACTGTCCAGTGGGACTATAAGCCCTCATGCATTTTCTAGATGTCTAAAAATGTTTCGACCCTGTTTCCAAAAAGAAAAAACTGCTTACAGTCATAAGAACTTGTTGCCAAATCGGAACATGGGGGCCCAGTCACGGAAGGTTTATAAATAATAAGTCGTAAAACCATCTTATCTAATAACGAGAGTTGGTTCCAATCGTCCAGGGGCAAGCTCTGAATACTTTGCACTTTTCCTACGGCGAGTGCAAGAGAATGGTAATTTAGGCCGTTTATGGCGACATTGTAGTGATTACTGGTATTACTTAGTCATTTCGACGATTTAAGTCTAACAGAGAACAGAAAGGGTTAGGTGTGGGAGCAACACTCTGTTCACACTTTAGTTTTGCGTGTCTTATGTTTTCAATCTTTCTTTCTCGTAGACGTCCGACAACTTTCTTATCTACGCCACTGTTTTTGCTGATTCTCGCACTGAAGCAAACTCTAGTCCAGATTTTTTTTTTGACACTTATAAACCATTCTGTATTATGTAGTGAATAGTGTATATATAGTTCTTTACATATTCTTTTTTGATCAAACACGACGGGGGCTCCTCTCGTTGAACCCCTTTTATGTAGTGGTTTAGGGGTGAGAAATGAAATTTTTGGGTGTATCGATTGAAGCTGATTCAGTCAGCTCGCCCTCGCGACAATTCAAAACGCCATCGAATGTCTTGTCGTTCGTTTTCTCGCATCAAAAACATCATAAAAGGTTCTGTGAAATGGACGCATTCGTTTCTTTCTGCATATGCTTATGGATGATTCATTTCGTGGTTGGCATAAGATGCTCTGCCTAGCGAACATTGGTTCCACAATATTTCCTTCCTCTGAACTTCGGAGAGTCCTTTTTTCGTACATGATATAGTAAGTATATAATCTTTTTTCTCAATAGGGAGTGTTCTCAATAGTTGTTATTGCAGTAGCAGTACATTATAGCTTTCTTCATTGTCTTCCTCTTACTCCCTTTCATACGATCGTCTAATCTTTTTGAAGTTCTTTGAATTCCTTTTTTGGTCGGATTTTGAAGGCAGTGGTTTTTTGATTCGTAGAGGTAGGGAGAAAACCAGAACGAGTTTTGGGTTTCGCGAATAGTTCAAGGCCAGTTTTTCCGTTCTACATGGGAAAACGGCATTTCTCTCTAGGCGTCCTCGTATGCCGCAAGTAGGTTTGTTTGTTTTTAGCACTAGTAAGTTTTGCATAGTTTTTATGAAGCACCTCCTAGAAACCTCTTAATTACCATTGAATTGCCTGTAGTCTCCAAACAGTAGTTTCAGCACTTTGACCGATACTTACTTTCCGGTTTTTCCTGGGAGCGTCCGTAGTTTTTATGTAGTCGGACGATTTCGACTGTGCTGGCACTCTATTTAGAAATAGTTCTCACATGAAATGGCGAGTCAGGATTACTATTTTTCATATTTTTTTATTTTCTTTACAATTGCTGGTGGGCTGAAACTGATTTTTGGTTATTTTTTTCTTCCAAAACAAATTGTTCTTGTTCTATGCTGTGGTTTCTCAATTCTCTCTCTGAGTGAATCCTCTAAATAGTAATTGATAGTAAATTATACTGGAATCGTAGAAATCGTGAACAATAAGCAAGTGTTCCTATTGATTTTTTCCACATGGGCCTCTATCTCTATCATGTAATCTATCCTGTATCGCCTTACAAACAAAATCGAAATTCGATAGGATAAAATGAAATTTTGAAGATAATTGTGTAGACTTCGCGTTGTCTTTTACTAAAGATGTCCGAGCTGAAACTCTTCAGCTTCATTGTGATCCACAATGGTGATTATCTTCCGCTCACGAAAATTGCACCACAAATATCATTTGCTTTGAACCTTTTAGGCTGCCGCTAGTATTTCTCTCCTAATCTGATTTACTTCGACGCAGTTTTGTATGTTTTATTAAAGAATTTTGTAAGGATCGCGACGAAAACTGGAAAGGGAGAAAAAAGTGAAAAAGGGAATTGAGAAGAAAATTTCGATTTCTTTCTTCCTCTGCAAAACCGGTTGAGAAGAATGTAAAGTAGCCAACCTTAATTATCGTGTCTGTCTTGTATCGCTAGCATTCATGGGAAAGAATATTTGGCTATGAGCCGTTTCAACTTTTTTTTCTTCTTTACAGTTTGAAGGTATCGTTTTTCCCCTCGTGGTTTAGTGTCCTCGTCTCCTTCTCATCAGTGTTGGCATCACTATGTAAATTGGATGTTCAACTAATCCTTCTTTTTCGATTTTTCGTGTTTCTAGTTATTGGTTCGAGCCTCTCCCTCTCATACTCACTGGTACAGATGGCCCGAAAACTTGGCCCATCTCTGTGACTCGTAAAATCCCAGTTAATGGTGAATCGATGAGTTTATTCCACCGAAATAGGTTAAGGTCTAAGTAATGAAATTGGATAAACGGGTGATATATCGCACTGGTTGGAATCGTTCCAGACCTTTGGCAATCGTTCCCATAATGTCCCTCTGCCCTTTCGTTCTTTTTCGTTTTTCTTGTGGGCTTCGCGCCAGTTGGAGAGCGCTTGCCGTATTTTTTCTGTTGGCCGTCGAAAGTCCATTGCATTGTTCGTTCGCTCGACATTGTGATGCCATTGCGTTTTTTTCGTCCGTTTGTGCCCCCAAAGTAGTGATCCGTTTTTTTTCAGGATGTCGACATCGTTCGACCCATATGACTGGGCATCGTTCTATTTTGGAAAGATGGGACGAGATGAAGCGGCACGTCTACTATCCGAGACCGGTGTCGCCATTGGTACCTTTCTTCTACGTGACAGCTCAAGGCCAGGCGATTATTCGTTAAGTGTGAGGTATGTGACTGGTCGTCAATGTGCGATTTAACCTCTGAATCCGATTTTATGATTCTAGAGAATCGGACGAAGAGAACAAGGTACGGCACTACTTAATAGAGGAGAAATTAGGGGAAAATGGTGTGAAGCAGGTCAAGGTGCGTCTCGCGCTTCTATCAACTTTCTTCGTGGAGCGCTTTGAAATATTCTTCGCTACAGATTGCTGATCACGATTTTATGGATATACCGACGTTATTGAATCACTTTAAGATTCATATTCTTGATAAGACATCTCTTACTATTCCATATCGTAAAGGACAGATTGAGCAGGTAGAAGATTTATCTTTTTGAACTTTCAGGTTCGATTTTCGTCTACTATTTCATCTAGTTTTTCTTTCTTTTTTAAACGACTTCGAATGTTTCCCGTTTCCTGGACCAGTGTAATGGTGCACGGCGCATTCCATGCAAGTTCATGAGGGTTGAGCTCTTTGTTATCAATGGAACTAATTTGTGCACTGTTTCAGGTGGTTGGTTTGTACCGTTTCGAAGGGGAGCGCGACACAGATCTACCGTTTGAAATTGGCGAGACCTTAGAAATCATTGGAAAACCCGAAGAAGGGTGGTGGCAAGCTAGGAATGCTTTGAATGCCACAGGGCTAGTGCCCGCAATATATGTGAGACCAGTAAGTTGGTATCCCTCACCACATTTTCAAAATTTCTTCGATTGGTGTGTATTTCTTGGTTGATGGCAAGTAGAACCTGTCCGTGATGATCCACTCTTCCACAACGACCACTGAAAACACACCCATTTAGCTAAGCCTTACTTGAACCTCGAAAAATTTTCTTTTAATATTTTGTATGATCGTTGGTGACTTGCTCTGCAGCAACGCTATGTGATTGCATATGGCGAAGGGTGGTAACTAAAACGTGATTATTAAAAGTCAATGAGTAATAAAACGGAGGCATTTTCGTCGTTTCCTCCGCATTTGCCATGTGGAAAATGCCGATTTTATGTTTAATTATAATTATTGATTCATAGCTATAAAATTCTTTTCTAGCTAGACACGTTGCTCGTTTCGAGGAAATTCAATAACGTAAGCCATGATTACAGATTGATGAGAACGGTGATCGTCAATTGAAAGGTCATAGCCAGTCATCGATAGGTAGTTCAGTTGGTGACGAACGCTTTAGCGGTGTTTCCACAAACAGTGACCCCATTGAAGACAGATACGAGGTGGGTGGCGTTGACTCCTATTGTGTTTTTTATGCTCAGAAGAAAGTGCAAAAGGGTTTTCATAAATCAATTGACCGGAGTTTTTTTGGTGTCTCGAGCAGATGTTGAATTCATTTTCTGCTGCACATTGCAAGGACACAAAGTGCAAATAGGTTTTTTGTTTGGGGCTCCTGGCGTGAATTTGCAATGTGAGCAATAGAAACAGCTAGAGGTTCACGGAAACCAGTTCCCAAATATAATTATGTTGTTTACCCTGATTCCTTACCATTTTCATGGATGTATTGTTTTGTGTTTTTGGAACCAAAGGATTTGTGTTTTATTGACCGAGGTAGGCAGTCGCATCGTGGTAATCCCTCCTATGATCAGGGTATTTTCCATTAGAAAAATTTCTTATGGAGAAAATCAGGAAGTCATTGAAGCAATTCAGAGTAGGATGAACTTTACGTTGTTTCAGCCACCCCTGCCTGCCGTTGCAAAAGCCATCTACGATAGACAACCGAACGCATATGATCGAACTCAACTGAAACTGAAGGTGGACTTATTTTTGAGATTTTAAGATTTTTCTAGTTTTTTATTGGCTTTCTTTGATCTTACAATTAGACGTGTAGGTATCCATTGAATCGTTCGTTCTCCTCAAGTAAATTTGTGATTGCAGAAAGGGCAGTTGGTTCGAATAACGAAGAAGCTCACGAATGGAATGTACGAAGGCGAATCGGATGGCCGTGTTGGTATCGTGCCGTTCACGTATGTTCGTTTTGCAAAAGCTGAAACAGCGTGATCACGTCATCTGGCGGTATTCTTCCTGATGGCTGATTACGTGGACGACCTCCTTTAACGTCTCCACTACATATCTCAACATGATCTTACCAGTAGCTCTAGTAATGCTGCCCATTTACGGACCCAACTTAGTAGGCTCTATAGCAAACTGATTCCTCGAATTTGGCGATGATACTGTCCCATACAGTTTGCAGCTGTTGCAGCGTTCTCTTGAATCCATTGACTATGACGGCCGATTATCCAATATGCTTTTGCTGAGCTTTGTTTTTTTTAGGTTTTTTTCTCTCCATTAGGCCTCATTTACATTTTGCGGTTTGTAGGTTTTGTCCAGCTGCGCTCAGCAGCATAATTTTTTTTCTCAGTATTACATGAGGCCTTAAAAACCACTAGAATAGTGAGCCCATTCCAAATGTCCCTATGAGCTTACCCTTGTAGCTCTGGCGAAGAATCGTGCATCAGTGCATCACCAACGACAGTTGTGGAATGTTTTTGCCGGGAAGTTTCCTTACGATCATGTTTTACGATCGGTTTTCTTGAGCTCGCATTCTGGAGTGGTTTTAATAGCTGACGCTTAGGTGCACTTGATTACCTGTGAGTGTAATATGTGCATTTTTTGTTGCTTCATAATACGATATAGTATAAGTGCCTGTGTTTTAATGCTGTTTGTATGTTAGTTTTTACGAGTAATAATTCCCGAAAACACTGAGGTTTAGTCAAGTGCGGGGCCGCCTGATCCATTGCGGAGGGGGGGGGGGGTAAATAATCTAATCGGTTAATTCAGTGGGATGTTTTGCCGAGTAGGCTAGTAGCAGTGATTTCCATGTGGGTAAATTACTTTCAAGGTAAATGGAGATAAAAACATTAGGTAGAACTGATGTACTCAAACTCGGCCCCTATTTGGAAAATGTAGTAATGAAGGGCTTCACGCAGAGTAAAGGAAAAGAGGCCGCCAACATGCTTGACGAGATCTTGGCGTTAATAAAGCGAATAAGATAATGATGGCCTGAGCTCCTTCTGAGGCTCAATCGCCCAAAGCCCTCCCTTCTCATTACGATTGTTTTGCGTTAAAAACTTGGAATAATTCTGAAAATTGTGTTTCAAAATCATTCCAAGTTGACAGACATTGTTACGATACTGCTTCCTTAATGTTGCAATAATTTTTTTTTTCGGATAAATCTCTTGGTAGCTCTGTTTTGTTGTTCACTTATGCAATACTTCAAAAGAATACTGAATGTCACGTTATGCGCTATGTTCCATTTGTTTATGCTCTTATAAGCTTGTAAATAAATCTGTATAAATGGCGTTTTTCGGTACCCAATGTCTTGGTGCATTCTATAGAAATACCTTGCACTCCTGAGTTATAAGCTATTTCAAAGTTGTATTCATTTTATTTGATCTAATTGAAATCGTTTAAGCTTTAACCTTCTTGATTATAATGCTCTAAGAGCTGGAATGCGGTATTATGAATTTTGAATATATTACGACAAGTGTTCGAGGACCAGGCAGTGATCCCAACGACTGGGAGCTGTTGGCTGGCTGTGATTGTACGGGTGAATGTTCTGCTGAGCAGAATTGTGCCTGCTTATTGGGTGCGGAGGTATGTTTCTGAGCTATTTCGTCTAATTCCCGGGCTTAATCTCGTTGTTAGTTATAGCTGAATTTTCTTTGGCCAACTAGTTTTACTTCGTGCTACTCCACACTGTTACCGACCCCCTATTGTGCTTAGAAATTACGTGCCCTCTTACTTTTATATTGCCATTCTTCTGCCTATCCGGATTTGGCCAGATAAGTGCTTTTTCTGGTAAATTGTTTTTTTAGATTTATTTGTGGTGCTACATCGGGCAAAATTAGGAGGCAATGTAGTCATGTATCAGCCCGGAAATCACATTATGACTGCTCACTCAGCAGTCATTTCGGCCGTATATTGCGTTCACGCCTGACATTTTTGAGCAGAAACTGATCATGCTTTCATTAAGGAATATATAGGGTTAAATTTGAATACTGGATATAGGATCTATTGGTCTTTTATAATGTGAACAGTTGGAGGGCAGTACGGTGCCCAATTCTTTAGTTCTTCTTTTGAAAAGTGACACTAGCATTTCAGTGGTTATAAGGAACATTTTGTAATCAATGCGTTCAGAACACGGGTCCTATACTTTTAGCCAAACAGATCTGAATAATCAGCAAGTCTCCGCGATGACCCCGGAGGTTCTTGATCAACCATTTTCATTACTTGTTCGTATTTATACTCGATGATGGTGAGCATATCGTACTAGTTAAGGATTTATAGGATAATTACTCAAGTGACGGCATCCTTCTCGAAAAAGCAAGTGGAGCCCCAATTCTGGAGTGCCATGATGAATGTTTATGTGCCCAAAGGGAGCAGCCCTGTCGTAATCGTATCCTTCAACGAGGAGTCCAAGTGGCGTTGGAGGTAATAACTGCTCTCATTCGACTGTAATGAAAAAATCCGATCAGAATTGAAGTATTTTTCGTTGTGCTCATTTTGAATTATTCAATTTATGTAGTATCGAGTTCGATTAGTAAGTGAGTTTAGTAGATTGTATTGCAAAGTAACTAGGAGTGCTATAACATGCCCACCCCCCTTCTTGAAAACATAGGTAATTTAAAATAATTAAAGCAAATGCTTTCGGACTTTCTGATTCCTCCTTTTAGATTTTCGAATGCACGGGTCACAAAGGGTATGGCGTGCGAGCTGTACGAGAGATTCCAAAGGGTACCTTCATTTGTGAATACGCTGGAGAAGTGTTGAATAAAGATGAGGTTGAAAGAAGGGCAACTTCCACTCATGATCATAATTATACTATGACGATAAGAGAACACAGTGAAGGTGCGTTCTAACTGATTTTGCCGGATATTTGTTGAATGAGTCTTTTTTGGCGATCAGTAATAATCTTTATAGATTATGATCGATTCAGGAGGTGTTGTGACGACGTTTGTTGATCCTCGACATCGAGGCAACCTTGCTCGCTTCATTAACCACGCTTGTGAGCCGAATCTTTCTATAGTTATAGTGCGAACTGGCTATACCGTACCTCATGTGGGATTGTTCTCGAACAGGTATGCTTTTTTAGCTGATGTCTTTGAACTCTCTAGTCCACAGATAGCATGAAAGTAAAAAAAAGAAATACAGGGGGGGGGGGGGGAACCTGGTGATTATAACCATCATCATGGCGTATTGCCAAATACTGTTATCGCAGTCTTCTCATTTCCAAAGGATCAAAATATGTGCGTTGAATTCAGCTGCTGCACAAAAGGTGGACCTCTTCATTGATTGTTGGTCCATAAAGAGTCACATCAATGCAAGATGGGGCTCACTATCGATGTGTAGCCAGGTAGTGGGATTGGTCGGTGGTGTAAAATGAACGTTAACACCTGAGATAGCTCGAAATTGTCGTGAAGAGAAGTTTCATTATGTTTAGGACAATTCGTGCTGGAGAAGAGATATGCTATGATTACGGAATATCAACATTATCGCTGGAAAGCGGGAAGCAATGTCTTTGCGGATTTCCTTCGTGTAGGAAGTTCCTTCCAATGTCAGCAACCGCCTCGGAATGAATTTTTTCCACTACTTTGAACAATAAAAATTTTTAATTTCACTGTGCTCCTGAAATACTCTTGGTGTGTGTACCAATTGGGAATATATCCTTTCTGAGAATGCCAGGCTGTTGAGTAAGTTAATAGGTCCAGTGAAAAGCCATGGGCCGACACAAGAGAATACCGACGAAGAATCGAAAGAAGCTGAAATCGGTTGATCCATTTAACAAGAAAACACCGGCACTGAAAGCACAAGCAATGAGGTTTGCTATTAATCAACATTTAAGGATTACAAACGAGTTTCCTGAGATGTAACCTTTAAATTAGTAAATTTCTTGCATCTGAGTTAACCAGGTCTTCAATTCACTTTGTTCTTTTCCAGTAAAATCAACTGGGAACCAAAGGATGATGTTCAGCCAGTTCCTCGATCTTTGCTAGAGTTGCAGGTATCCTTTTTATCAGTATGCGTTTTTAAGAATACGGAGTCTTCGGTTTTCAGAAAAGCAAAGAGGAGGTGCTAGTTGATAAAAAGGAGGTGAAGAAACGAAAACAACATAAAAACAAAGTACTTGGTAAGTGCTACAGAATTAAGATATAGAGGAACTTCTTGGATCTCATAACCGTACAGTGAATGTTATGCTCATTATTATGATTAATCATTTTTTAAAAAAGGTTGTGTGCTATTGAGTTAGTTAAACTGAGCACATTTTTAGCTTTGAAATTGTAATTTACCAAATGTAAGAGATTTGTCACTGATTCTTTTCAGCCGAAGCAGAGAAGATCGGTATCCGTAAAGGTCGTTTCGAAACGGTGTCTCACTTTGTACGTCGTGTCGAACGTATGACCTACGCTGCCATAAATGAACATGAGATGTTGGTTCGTGGTTTTACTCCAGTTATAACCTAGAATTGTTGTCCTGGAATCGAGGCAGAGAAAGAATACTGAGACGAAAGCTGTTTTAGAAGAACCTCCGATTTCTTTAGCTTCGCTATTGCTATTTGATAGCGTCCTGTCTTTATAGAGCACAGCAAAAGCACTAAAATACTGCTTATTTCCTGGGAACTTTTGGTGAAGATGCGTCCTTTCACTCAAGAAAATCAATCAATAAAACTGGTTCAGGTCAAACAAGGATTGGTCGGACGAAGTGAATCAGAACTGGAAGCCGATTTCAAGCTACTGGAAGAGAAGGAGAAGAGAATGAAAGAGCAAAAGAAAAACGAGATTCAGAATAAAATAAAAGCGGCTCGAGAAAAAAGAGAGCGTGAAGCAAAACTGAAGGAGGTATGAAGAGCGTAGTTTCGAAGTCTGATTAGATTTTTTTCGTTTAAATTTGGTGTTCTTTAGGAAAAGTTGAAGGACAAAGAAGAAAGGAGGAATAAACGAAAGGCGGAAGTTCAAGGTGATCCAGATGAAACCAGTGTGGTAGTGGAGAAAGATGAAGTACGTATTTGGTCCTCAATTTCTCTAAAATATTCGCATAGTTTTAACTGATATTTAATTTTTTACAAAAACATTGGGAAACTTCGGTAAGCAGAGCCCTATTCTTGTAGATCCTTCTTATCATTTCTATAATAGTTTTCATAGCATTTATTACTTCACGAATTTCTATTCCTTCAGTCATAATAGCTATGAAATTTTTTGGGAAGTGCACCAAACTCGAAATCAATTTTTTCAGAGCTTTAAGGATGTAATAAACAAGGAATCAACATCAGGGATACCTGGCGATGAAGACATGGTCGTAAAGAAGAAGAAAAAAAAGTTGGGAGGTTCGGATAAGATTCGAGAGAAGAAGAAATTAGCTGCTGAGCAAGCTCGTAAAGAAGCGATATTGAATCAGAGAGGTGAGTGATTTTTTTTCTGTAATAAGCTTAATGTGGCTGTTTCTCTGAACTATCTTTACAAAAATGTAAAGTTCACTCGATTCCATATTTTCTCGTCCCATTATTTTAATGACTTGCCTAAAAATTGCGCAGTAGAGAAGAGAAGAATAGCTGTTGACACTGATCTCATATGATGGGATCCTCTTAACGCCGCCCTACCTAAAAAAAATTACGTTCGTCTTAACTATAGCTGGTCCTTGCATGTCGCTATGTTGGAAAGGCTCACTTTCAGTGTCTCGAAGATTTTGAACTCTTCGTTGTCATCAGTGAACTAAGGATGTCGCGGTATCCTCTTATGATCTTCAGAATGTAAGCTCTGCGGGTCAAAATGATGGCTTTGTGAGGGGCGTACTCTCGTGAAATGTTGAGTCATAGGTTGAAAGTTGTGATTCTCGGGGAAACGTTTACATTTTCACCTTTCCAGTAAAACCCTTTCGAACTCGTCCACCTTTTTTATTACGAGAACTTAAACAATCGCCTTCCACATTGTAGAAGTCATCGCATTCGGTGAACGTTATGATGCACCACCGGAATTCAAAGGGGCAATGAAGAAGGAAATGAATCCGCTTATGGCTAAGGTTAGTTTTTCAGGTGTTCTACGAATATTATGAAAGGCAGTGACTCCTTTTTCTCTCTGAGCCATACAATTTCATAGATTTAATGGGTTACTGGAAATATTGTTTCTGATTTTCAAACGATGAATGAATCCATATATTCTCCGAGTTTTAACTTTTCTATGCACTTCATGAGAATTTTTTGCTTCTTTAATTTCTCCGAGATCGATCCTGTTGATGTGGTCTAATTTGATTTTAATTCCTTGTGTTGAGTTAGATGAAGCCACGCTGCTCACTGACGCAAAATCGCCGATTCGAGCCAAAGTCGGTTCTCACAAGTAATGACCCTAAACCATCCTATTGTTCCATAGGGATCAGGTTTATCGCGAGTTTATTAACGCGGATTTATTAAACCATTTTTCAATTCGCAGTTCTTCCATCCTTGCTTATCAACTTAGCATTTTCTCTCAATTTTTTTCTCGTTTCAAGCTAGTTTTTATTCGAAAAGCGATGTCATCGTTTCTCTCAATGCAATTCCGGTACTTCTCTGTTTTTTTTTGTCAGTTCAAGTCATACTTCCTGCGCAACCCTGTCTTGCAGTCTGTGACTGAAAAATGATTTCATTCCAAAGAAAGATGATGTAGGTCTTCCTCTGTTTCGTCCTGGTGGCCATTTTCCGAGTAACGTTATCGCAGAGGCTTCCAAACTACTACAAGTGATTGCAAATTTGGCGGAGGGTCCTTTTCTAATAGAGGAAGGAAATCTCAATTCAAGTTACTTGCGAGATATCTCAATCTTTTTTTGTTCTGTTGCAGGGATAAGTTTTATTATAAGAGGATAGCTAGTATCAGGTGCATGGATTTCAGGCTGGCGCCAAAAAACTACTTCTTCACTCGCTTCTTCAGCAGAACTCAAATGGTTCGAAAACGAAGTATTTGGAAGATGGAAAAAGAGAGAAGCCTGGAGAAATAGACCGCCAGCGAGTCATTGAGGCGTATCGAGAAATGAAACGGAAAAGGAACGCTGCGCCGGAATGAGAGTTTGGTGCAGCACGCTTCTGTAGATCATCGTTCGAATGGCCAGTCTGTATATACTTTAGTTGAATCTGGCGTTCAGAGTCGCAGGGCGCGCTGAAGAGCGCGAATCTTAGAATGAATTTGGAAATCGTCATCTTTATTTCTTACCATCCGGATCACCTGGGGAAAGCCCTGCTTTATTCCCCTCCGTGTTATAGTCCTGCTCAAGCACTGTGAGTAAGTAATTTGGTTTACTCTCCTTTTCTTCCGACTTAACTGCGTACTTTTACTCAGACTACGTTCATTCCACACACGCCCCGCCCTTTTGGGCGGAATCCACTCGTACCACCTACCATCGGCATTCCTGCATCCCTACCAAATACGAGCTCCTCAGATTCAAAAGAACAGGAGTTATGAATTCCCACTCGAACGCCCTGTGGGCGGTGTCCAGTCCTGTCGAATCAAATGCCATCAGCTACCCCATCTTGCTGCCTGTACTCCTAGAAGACCTGAACGCGGAAGCGCAGGAATTATAAATTTCTGACCAAATTCACTCGCCGATACACACACCCACACCCACTTACAGACACTCTTAGCGCGTTTTCCTTTTGTAAGAGAATGCCTCTGGAAAATAGAGAAAATGAAGGAACCAGGAGTTGCTTGAAAAAAAACTTACTGTTGTTTGTGTTCCCCCCCCCCCCCCCAAAAAAAAAAACCCAGTGTCGATGGGAGCCCTGGGCAGCAGCTCTTCGGGCATTCTTTCATTATCCTCCTTTCCCACAAAGACTGTTAGCGAGCAAGGAATTCTATCAGGACATCCCTTCCTTATAGTAGAGCTGTGACTTTCTAGAGCTTTCTCATATAAAGGAAATCTATCGTAACGAAAAAGAGATTTCACCACTTCCCTCTACCTTAGATGCAGCTGTGATCCTGTTTTAGAATTTCTCTTATTCTTAAGAAGCCTCACTGTGCGAGTGAAGGAGCCGCTTGGTCATCCTTCTCCTGAACAGAATTGTGACTTTTCTGGATTTTGTCCGCTTTAGATAAGCCCTGACAACTAAAGGATCTTTCCAGGTTTTTTCACTTATCGAACAGGCTGTGATGTGAGTTCATGTTATTCTCCTACGAGACCCTCTGCCTTATGAATTAAGAGTTTCGAAAGTTCTCTCCTTGATGGGATCTATGAGCAAGTGTCTAGGTTATTCCACTCGTGGAAAACTTTTCCTCAATAAAAAGAGTATAGTTTCAAATCTGAAAAGCCTGAATCAACTCGTAGAAAAAGCTCCCAAGCTCATCTCCAATCCATTCCCAGCTCTGGTCACGTGTTGAAGCTTTTCCCTCTCTTGAGAAACATTTTTCTGCCCTTCTTTCGACCAGAGCTGTTACAACGTATTTTCAAGTTTATTCCCCTTCGCTTGACGACTTCACCGCAATGGGTCACATATGGTGTCCCTTAAATTGTATAGAAAAATCTGTTTTCGAAGCATCGCTGTCCAAAAGGTGCCCATAAAACGGCTCGATGGTATTGATATGTGTGTAGTGATTCATAATTTTTTCTTGCCATTGATACACACAGTCATGAATGATTTCCGAGGTTGGCCATGATTTTGTAAGTTGAAGGACTGATGCCATAGATGGGGACAGCTCGAGAGCAAAAAATATACTGTAGATTGTAGGTATTGTAAAAGCCCGGGCATTTCGCAGTTATTTGATAAAAACGCTCCTCATTTTCATGGAGTTTCCTTTTTTACACGAAACCTGTGGCCTTTGTAGATCAGTTATTTTGTAAATGGCTGTCTTTTCAATTATCAAGACAGAATCTTTTTTATGTGCCTCATCAATCGTTTTCTTCACTTGATGGTAGGAAGTATTTGTTTTTTGTTGTTTATTTATTTCGTTTACACTGTAATATTCACAGCAGTACAAATTTGGAGATCATACCGCTATACTTTTTGAATGTTTTTCGTTTGTTGTTTTTGCTGTTGTTGTTATACAGATTTTGTTTTTTGTTGACAGTCCGCCGTAGTTTTGTCGTCTACATTAACGCGACGAGAGTCGCGTAACAATGTTAAATGTCATTTCCTTTTATAATATTGCTGAGATAAACAAGTTTGACATTTCTTCCGCTCTAATTGTATGTATTTGTTCCCTTAAAAATGGATGGATGTAACAATCACGATATAAAAATAGATTTGCTTTCATTCCCATACTTTTTTTTTCGAAATTTGGGCAGGATCGGAATTGTAATTCCAATTCTTCTTATAAACGTAGTCAAATTTTGAGAATAAAAAATTTCTGAGTGATAGTTATGGACTTTAAGGTACAATACATCATCAGACATCCCTTTCTTATTAGTTCAATAATCAATTCCAAATTACATGTTTATAGGTGAGAGTATCCCCTTGGAAATTCCACGAAAGTGTTATAGAATTTTTGATGAAAATGAAATGCATGGCGCATTCCAAACGTAGCTATGAAACGATATCCAGTTTATAGGGAATACTGTTTTGCGGTCGAATCCACGCAATTCCGTTGAAGTGCTCGATTGGATTTGCTTGATTTGATTGACATACACATAATAGGCTGCGCCGTGCATGCGTTTCTTTGCAAATTCTCCCTTCTTTCATTTCCTTTTCCTTTGCAGACTATGTAGATTGGAAGATAACCATTTCCGCTAAATGTCCTATGTGGCAACTCGGTTGCTATGCTTATACGTAGTAAACCACCAGTCAGCTGATCGCAGATTCTCTTTGAACTATCACTCTGAGCTCTTATTTCGTGATCTGGGATGTCCAGTGAATTACTAGTTACTTTCCTAGAACCATGGGGTGCGATAGAATGGGGTCAGAGGATGTGCTTGAAATTATAAGTACCTATTCAGCTCCATAAAGCCTTTCAAACCCCCAGTTTCTGCAAGGTAGTAGCTCTTGTTGGCACCTAAGCTGTTCAGAATTGGCGGAAAGGTGGGGTTTCAGAATAGTGGCTTGTGAACCTACTAGCCCTCGTAAAACATCAAATGGACTAGAAACGCAATCAAACACCTCTATAGCTTTGAAAGAAGTTGGATGGATGGGCACATTACTCAGTGGAATTGATCAACGCGAAAACTATTCTTTCAACTTCACTTCTACCTCATGTGCCTTTTTAATAAGCCATGCCAATCACTTGCCATTTAAAATGCGATCATTGCTGGTATTGACTACTGATTATGACACGATTGTTTACCGAAATGAGGTTGTCCCCAACGCAGTGGTGCCCAGACCTGTTTTCTTCGTCTTTATGAAGTCTATAAATACACTTTTTCATTTTGAAAATGTCGCTAGCAGACAACAAAACCTTGATCGACGATGCATGGGAACACGAAATATCTTGATACGAAGATCGATTTACGGTAGAACGAGGGAAAGTCCCACCTCAGAGCAAAAGGCCTTTCCATTCCGACACCCTTTAAGTTATTAAAAAACGCTCCATCATGATCTCCAACTGGGAGAAAGGCTACTCGAAGGACTACGAGTCTTTTACATCAAGTCACACTTCAAAATGTACTACCACTACCGTAAGCCAGGTTCGGCTCACGCCTGGAATGACTGCGGCAATATAACACGTTCCAAGTTTTGATAGCTCGTTGGATCCGGCAAATTTCACCAAATCAATGATCATCTTACATAGTCACCTTGCTGTTACTGTACCACGGATTACACCGACTACGAGATCTTTCATGGGCAACAAGCAGGTCAAAGGAGTGCATCTGGCCCTACTGTTTCTTCCGACAGAACTGCACTGATCCTGGCCCATCCAGCACTGCAGCCAGAATTCCAATCGAAAACAATTTTTCGGTGACGGAAAGGACTTAATGGCATTTATCTCACTTGATACATAACTACTGAGCGTGTTCATAGTGCTACGCCAAGGTGGACACCAGCCTCGTGACGGAGACCGGACGTTCGCGTCAAGACGCAGCCACTATGAACGGGCCCCCTCTTACCCATTCGCAACCCGTGCCAACGAACAACAGTATTTTACCATAGAAGCCTGGTCAACGAAGAAGTGTGTGCTATTTATATGACAACAAAGGTCCAGATCTCATGAAAAGGTTTGATGGAGGTATATAAATAGCCATCTATGTGGGATCCCATGGGAATTTCAGTCTCCACCTATGTTCGAAACGTGGCCAACAGGAATTTGCATGAAATTCCAAGACAATTCTTGCTCTTACGATGGCGTGGAAATCAGAAAAAGTCGACGGACGGCTTCCACTCCACAATGACACCCGCCCGTGGTGGGCGGCGAGTTGTCGTACGAGTTGTGGTGGGACGCCGCGTCGTTGGTGAGTTTTTCAGGGCGAGTTTCGTTTTCGCCCCCTATCATTGGTCGTCGTATTTGAATTTCTGATTCCTGATATGTAAACTACACCACATCAACAGTCTGTTTAGTGAGTTAATATATTT
Source organism: Haemonchus contortus (assembly GCA_000469685.2). Classification (NCBI taxonomy): domain Eukaryota; kingdom Metazoa; phylum Nematoda; class Chromadorea; order Rhabditida; family Trichostrongylidae; genus Haemonchus; species Haemonchus contortus. The sequence goes on from LS997565.1 coordinate 2,849,860, forward strand.
TGAATGTATTTCTTGTTTATTTGTATTCCGCTATCGATTTGTTGACGACTACGGCCTTACACGTTTGTTTTGCTTTACTTTTAAAAGTTTATTCTGACAGAACTGATTTGTTGTTTGAATTTCCGAATCAATCAGTCTTTATATAGCCTAAATTCATTTCTAGGAAACCATATTGCTTTTTACCAGGACAAGACAAGCATTAGAAATTGAATTAGCTGTTTTCGATCAACTGAATTTATTTCAAAACATATTCATGATAACATTTCTTTGGAAACGCCTAGTGAACCCTTCAAAACATTTAGCACTTATTGCAGAGCCTAGAAATAAAGTGATAAGATTTGGGTGAGGTTTCTGAAGTTGTTTTTCATGATGCTATCTATTTGTGGTTCATGCTTAGGTCTTATCTTTTCGCGGAAATTTCCCCTGCACAAATGCAGCTTCTGGTTCTGCTTTTTGTTCAAAAACCACTTAAATCATAAGTAGCTGATTGCATTTTTGCTATTTCGGTGCGATATACATTTGTATATACGTATGCCATATAGGCACACATACATGAGCAAAAGTTCGCAATCGAGCTAATGACGTTTCATTTTCTTGCTTAATTTTTATGTGACTTCAGTGCTTATATCAGGAAACGGCATAATCAAGCATTAATTATACAAAATTCACAACAGGCATGATTTTAAAGCAAAAAAGTATGTCTGTTCTGACGCATGGGAAGCACCTAGGTAAAATACGGTGTTAACAAGGAGTGGTCACTGGATGTTCCTGGCGAGAGTATTTGTCTTGGTTCAGGCTAATGGGAAGCGTTCTGCATGTAACCTTCTATAGTTCATTTCGCTTAAGGGCGTACGGTTAAAATCCGTTAGAATAGTATGAAGGATAAGATTTTAGTCATCAATTCCGTTTTTGAGTTGCACATGCAGTCGACTTTTAGTAAGAATTGTAGTGGCATTTACCACTCAACTGACCCAAAAGGGAAGAAGAGCTCAGTTGGACCGTTCGAGCATCGATCCAAAGTCCGAACTCTGTACCTGCATAGCATAGTGTGCGCCAATTGTCATGATACCGCCGAAGTGATAGACCCTAGTTTTCAAAGATTCTTTTCAACGTTGGCATACTGGTTCCATTCCTTTGTTTCTTCTGTGCGGCTGCTGTAATTAACATTGACGCTGCTTTAAAAATAGTAGCAAATTCTTGTATGAATGTTTTCGTTCCCTTTGCCCTTTGTATATTCAAAAAGAATTCCAGAAAAAGAAAAAGTAATAGGTTGAAACGGTTACTTATCAACTAAATGTTAGTGGATTAAAAAGGTGGTATGCGCGTTGCTGCTATTACTTTTACACTTACCAACTCTTAGTACCGCTCATCAATAAAGGGTGATTTACATATTTTTAGCTTTTCGAATTTATTAGTGGCTTTATTTATTTGATTGTTTATTATTCATACACTCGTATGAGTGGCCATCCTCGTTGTACAATGCATAAATCACAAATTAACTACCCTCGCCACATTACAATGTAAGATTGTAAAGGAAGTGAGAAGACAGGACTACTGGCGTATGCCAACCTTCAAAAGCTCTAATGATAGCCAGCACAGCAAAGATACCCTGATAATCAGTAACCGCACCACTTGGACATGGTGCCCTCTCTTCACAAGGAATCATGGGACAAACTCGGAAATTCGGCACACTGGTATGCCACCTTTAATGGTAGCGAGGAGTAAGCGCATGAGCCAGACATACTGCGAAATAAAAAAAAGCTCTTGCCTATACCAGCTTGTAGAGATGCATATCTCATAATCACTGTCAAAGAAGGTCGAACTAATGAAAATAAGTTCAAGTAAGGAAAGTGAGAAGTAAATGCAACCTGTACAATACGAACTCTGTGCTACCATAAGTTAGGTCAAGCAAACAAGATCCAAAAAAAGGCTTTGAATGAAAATTGAATGCAAACCGCTTTTCATAGAGATTGTAAACATCGCTCCTCTACCCGTGCAGCTGTCAGCCTCCAGAAACTGATAGCGACTTCATTATCATCGTCTGATGGGAATGTTTACAAATACCTCGAGTTCTGAATACACGGGTTTCCTGAGCGATGTCCTCACTTTTCAAGGCTATGGTGCAAGATTGTCGAAGTTTTTTCTATTCCTCTTGCATCCAGTTCCATTAGGTTGGTGGATAATTGATGGGTGTTTTTGAGTTCCATCTGAATTTTCAGCATTTTCTCGCCATTTTATCTTGGGTTTGGTGGCTGTCCGGCCTGCTCGTTTCGGCGTTATTCTTCTCCTATCATTTTCCTCAAATTTGAATTTTCTATTTCTCTAAACATAGCTTTAGCCAGTGCATTTCAAAACTCAAAATTGATTAATTTTCTCTACGGCAAATATATTGCTGTAATTCATCATTTGCAATTTATCGCCAGTCTCGCCCCCAACTTCTACCATAACGTGGAGAACGAGGGGCTGACTAATAATCAGCACAGGCTGTGAAGTGAGGAGCTTTTTCTTGTCCTCTGGTCTTGAATTGATTGATCGATGGAAGCTGTCAGATCAATAGCAGAGCAGCAGAGTTGGAGTGGCTGGCTTTCAAGAAACCCTATAGTCATCATTTTATGGTAATGGCAAAACACGACTGCCTTTCGTCCTCGAATTCACTACTATTGCCATGTCTTACCTTCCTCCGTTCATGCTTCCCGTGAAGACATTCTTCTTCTTCTTCTTCTACCATTCCTTCTTTGTCAAATAGCAGTGGTTTCATTCCTCCTTTAGGAATAGTCCGCTTTCCCACGTTTATTCTCTATTCGTTGTTGATCGTTATACTGTTTTCCACTACGGCAACTGTTTTGCGGAAGATCTTTTGTGATAACACGCAAAGTTCAAGTATATATGCTATTTTGTCACGTAAGCCTGTCAATCTGATAATGATTTTCTATCAATCATGAAGAGCCACACGAGATCATTTTCTGAAGCGTAGCGTGGCTGAATTTTGGCTTTCTCCTAATACATTCCCAGCTGTTTGTTGTGAATTCTTAAAATCGTTGCCTTTCTCACTTCTTTTGCTTACTCTCCCTGGTCAAAGGAATATTTTTGAGATTCGTTCTTCATATTTTAAACATAAAGTTATTAATTAGTATAGATATAAAGTAAGTATATCTAGTCATACTTTGAAATAGAGATGTATTTATACTATACCATATTTATAATGAACAAAGGAAGCAAAACAACGGTGGGTGAATTGTCCGGAAACTCGGTGGGCTTATCTAAGAGTGTGCAGGTCCTCGAAACACGTTTTTCGGAGACGATGCTGATTAATGCTTTTAGATCGCGGCGTGAAGAACGATCCCAGTCGTAGCGGATCAATACCTTTGGTTGTTCCTCAGGGGCTACCAAGCATTTTCAGAATGACGGCGTCATCTTTAGAAGTAAGTGCTTTATAGCTTGGTTTTCTTTCCGTATTTATTCATAATTTATTTTCTATTATTCATGCGTCGTTGTTGAACGTTTTCCTACAGTCTTACTGTTTGGTATGAATGTTTACTCCTTGTTTTTTCTTTCGAAGTATGAATATCAGAATTGTTTTGTGTGTGCTTCCTTGTCGTGTTGCTAATTTTTCTCGTGGTTTAGCGAAGGGATCAATCTTTATGCGCCCTCAGGCATTCAAAAGAATATATTGTTTCATGTTTTTCTCTTACTTTTCGGAGAGCTTCATAGCGCATTGCCATTATTTAACAGTTTTGCTTTGCTTGGGTTCATTCTGCTCAACACGATATTTTTCATAAAGGTTCCATGTGAGTGTAAACTTTGCGGCCTCACTTTTATGGTTTCTCTGAAAACATCCATCTCATCTTTATCTCTGAGCAGTAATTTTCTTTGCGATTCTGAAGGCCTCGATAAGATTCATTGTTCATTCCCTTTCAGTCCTGTTCACGCTGTTGCAAATTGTAGCGATGGTGCTGGGTGATAAGCGATATATGACCTAAAAGTTCAAATCGAGGTCTTCTTGCGGTTGGGTGAACAGTAAAATCAAACTAACCTGTTTTTCTCATGATATTTGACAAGGGAATCTGTTGCCTGTGTCTAGTTGATTGAAAGGTATTATAGAAGTAGGAAAACTCTTCATTTATCATTCTGAGAGGGCTATCTCAACCCTCAATCGATGTTATCAACCTGATGGTGGCTGTGTTTACTATCGTATTTTGATGCATTGTGAAATTTCACCGTCAGCTGTGGCTCTGAGCATGGTAAATAAGCGTATTCAGAATGATCTTGGCGTGGCGATATTGACGAAGAACGAGTCAGCTGTGAAATCGTTGATCTGCAATGGAGTTGATGTCAACAGAACAGACTCTGTTGGTAGTTTGCCACTACATTATGCTGCTTACGTTGGTGATACCACGATGATGCTGATGCTTATCGGTGAGCTTTTATTTTAAAGTTCCATTTTTGTTTGATGCGATTTGATTTGAGCTAATTCATTGAGTTCAATCCTTTATGACTGTTTAGCTGTGTAGGAAGATCTATATTTTGCCAGTGCAGCAAAATCCAATGTTGCCTGTTCTGGATAGCTAACACCTATGGCTATCGGTAATACTTTCCGACAGTATGTCCTGATTTTCAGACTCTGGTGCCGACCTGAATGCTCAGGATTTGCTAGGCCTTACGCCTCTACACCGTGCCATTGCCGCGTTACGTTATGACGTCGCAGAGCTCCTGATAAACAAAGGTACGATTTTATGCTGTTCAGGCCGGTTTAGATCTTATTTTGGATAAGAGAGCTTTATGATGCGTGTGACGTGATGACTGAAGATTATAATCTGCGATCAGCTGCTGCTTTTTTCATAGGCAGACGCAGATTGGATTTTACTTTTAGTTAGCTTAACTATTTCTATGTCAACCACCCGATTTGGGAAACAGCTCAATCTGAAATTACCTTTGATTAAAATGGGATATTCTTCCTTACTAGGTTTCAGGTTAACACGATTGCTGTTAAATCATGTGATCAATTTTTTTGATTTCGTTAGTTCACCACGTTTAGAAAGTTTTCGTTATCAGTTCGTCTTGTGCTAAAAAAGGTGTAGGAATTTTCCGTGTTTGTTGTTTGTTTGTTCGTTGGTTTGTTTGTGTTTTCGTGAGAGAGACTTTCATTATTCTGAATTGAAGAATTGCATTGCATTCTTGTTGTGTGCATATTCAAAGTTCATCACCATGATAGAATCTCTTATCAGGATGCGATACTACACTTCAATGTAAAATTCATCAAACACCCCTTCACATATGTGCTATACACAATGTTCCCAATGTTGCAACACTGTTGCTACGTAATCGATACATCATGTTAGGTGAGTTGTATGCACATATTTTCACAGCAGAAGCGTTATTTTTTAAACCTTTCTCAGTTTGATCCACCTACTTTAGATAGTGCAGACTCTCGTGGATGCACAGCTTTACACCATGCGGCCTATCACGGTCATGTGGAGATTGCAGAGCTGCTGTTGAAAGCTGGGATCAACATGGCTGCTACGTGAGTGAACAATTTTTGTATTGATACTTGCTCTTAACAGAAGAGAAGATACCTTGTATTTTTACTTGACTTCAAATTGGGGTCCGTTTTTTTAGTGTATTTGATCTTATTTCAAAATTCTAACTCCACGGTTTAGTGACAAACTAGGCCGTACTGCCATCCATTCGATGGCTTGTGGAGGAAACCTTGGAATGTTGGCTGTGTTACGTGAAGCAGGCGCTTCAATTGGTGTTTGTGATTTTCATGGACGAACTGTAGCCCATTATGCTGCTATGGCATCGCAAACGGAAATGCTGGGTGAGCTTTGAATTTTTAATCTAGTTTTTCTCTAGTCATTTTCATCTAAAAGATCGTCAGCAAATTGATTCAAGCACAGCTGTATTTGGTCTTGGCGTATATCTTTATATCGTTATTGCTACTGTTTTTTTTTCAGTGTGGGAATCGTATGTATTATCTCGGTATATTTATGGTAATTGTAATTCTTTAGAGGCACTACTGAGAATTGATAAGAATTTCCTTGATGCCAGAGATAACGACGGGTACACTCCTTTGCATTATGCTGTACAAAATGGGCAAAATGTGAAGACCATAGATCTGTGAGTTCTGACCCGTGCGGTTAATTTAATATTTGAACCATTAGGTAAGCTTTTTCGTATTTGTAGTTTGGTACAAAGTGGTTGTGATGTTGCTGCTGCTGCATGTGATGGAACAACACCGCTACATGTCGCGGCTTCTTTAGCCGAATCTGCGAAACCGATAGAATACCTGATAAATGTAAGGTTTATGATCGGTCTCAAGACAATGTCTTATGCTGTCTGGTATAAGTTCTCGCTGTTTTTTCTTTCTAGTGTATTTCGTGCAAGTTTTAGTGTAAGGGAATTGACCTCAATGCGAAGAACGCCGATGGAATGACACCGCTCCATTTGGCTAGTGAATGGACAAAAGTGTCACGAGTGGACACACTCATTCAAGGTTTGTTTCAAGTCTTTCATTTATTGAACTTAAATCGTTGGTAGTCTGCTTTACTTAGGAGGTTTCTTCTTTGTCCTTATTTTGTTTTTTTGACTTTTGAACGTCTTTTATTTGGGGATGTGGAAAATTGGATGCTATGAGAATTCTGCTTCCTTCCATCGTGTTCTACTGCGGAAGTACTTTTTTGTTCTCAAAAACTGATGAACCTTTTACAGTTTACATGATATAAGTTTCAAAGCGGGCAGAGAGTTTGTGAGTTTGCACGAGTGTACTTTCTAACATTAACGCAGTTCAACCTCTAAAAGTTGACTTCCTAACATTGCCCAGTGCTTACTTGCTTCATGCAATCAAAATATTTGTTGTGCCTCAAACGCTGAGAATCGTAAACTCCGAATGGTTACTATTGAGCCAATCACCAGCGTTGCCTGTTTATCTCGTGCTATCATCTCTCGCTTACTCGTTACTTTCATTGAACAATGAAATATAACGTTTTAACCGTATGAGCTGTTTTAAGTGGAAAGTGTTCTCTTCATTTGGAGCGTTCCTCAAAACCGTTTTTTTTGTTTTCTCCCACACCAATGTTGCGAGTACGCCACCATACTTTGGATCCTCGAAGTTAATTATTGTGTAGATTGTGGATTTCTCAGCTTTTCTTTGGCAACTAGATGAGCTTTCAGGTGAAGTTTATTTGTTTTCTAAATTTTTTTTCGAAAGTCTTTTTGTTTTAACTTCCAAGTACGGCTTTCTATGAACCTCGGCATAATATTATAGTATTGCTGTGTTTATTGTTTCTTTTTGTTTCCTTTACATCTTATTCTTTCTATTCAGGCTTATTCTTTCTTTTGCTTTCATAAAAGCAGTAAGTTAAGGTGCAACTAATTGGAAGTTGAAAGGAGTCGCACGAACATTGTATGCATCCAAAAAAATGCTATTAATTCAAAAAACTTATAAGATTGTACTGCTGCTTTTGGTAAATCGTTGATTTTCTTCGCATCTTACGGCTGCTACCATCCATTTCGTACGGGTAGGATTTTCAAGAACCTTCAATAATCAACACCCGCGACATTCTATTCGTTTACTTTTCATTTGCAACAAGTACACGCTTTTTTTTTTACTTCGGTCTCATCGTAACTGCTTCCACCTTTAAATCGTAAAAGTATCGTAAAAGACAAATGGTGTATCTGTATGAGCTCCGTTTGACAGCCGTTTTTCAATTGATTCAGTTCTTTGTGGCATATTCAACTCAGTTCCAAGCATTTTCGAACTCGGGGTGTCGAAACTAGAATGAGTAAGGTCTTGGAGCTGAGTTGCCCCTATCTCAGTATTAGGTTTGCCCGTGCTCCACGGTTACTGCCATTAAGATAGCGTTTGTCTTGTGCAGAAGCGAAATTTCCCTCGATCTGACAATCAATTCGTATATAGAGTGCAGTCATTTTCGATGAGAATTCCCGGAGAGGATTACATTTCTATGTGTACTTTTCGTGGTCGCACTTGTGTCGCATCGTATGCACTTCTGCTGTTTGCCTCTTAGCTACTCGTTTTTGATTCTCTCGTGATATATTCCGTTAGAAAAAAATCTGAGAGCTTCTTCATTTCCTAATCTTCATCGTTAATAACGTCTGCTTCTGCAATCTTCCTGATGAATGTTTCCCTGATAATCCTTCATAACTCACGAAAATTGTGTTCGGAGCTGCTGTGGCTATTATCGGGTCACTATACTCAGTCCGCATTCACCGCGCAGATATTCCACAACTATATGAAGGCAATGAATAAGTGTGTCCTCGATGAGTCCACTGCTAAATGTGCTTCTGGGGTTCCCGGCCAGACTATCTCCATCACTGACTTCCTCATTCGTTGACATGAAGGTGCGTGGTCAACTTTGATGGTCCTGTTTTTTTCCTAGAGCCCTAGGCCATCCAGGAATGCTTCACCGTGTATGAATAAACTTATTGGGTGTACCGGGTGTGTCAGTCTGTGAAATATGTTCTTTGCGTAGTATTGCTCACATGCTAGTGGTAGGCCATTTTGACAAGCTTGTTATCACTTGACGATCGTTTCTGGATCATACTGTCTGCTACGCAATCGTTTGTTTAGAGCTCCTGATTTTCCTTTCGAAGAAGCTGAATTTCTTCATCATGGTCCTTATTCTGACTTTTTTGAATTGGAATTGGTAATTGATAATTGGTTTTCAATTATCAATTACCAATTTTTTCAATTACCAATGTTTGGTAATTGAAAAAAAAGAATTGATTTTTGTATTTATCAGCCAGATCAAGCAGTAATTTAATTGTTTCGGGTATGGAGGAAGATGTGGTGGAAACGAACCCTGATGGAAGAAATTTCATGCGCACATACATCATCCTGCTCGTTCGATTTCTGAAAGTGTCACTCAGTGTTGAGTGAATGCACATACACAGCTGTTAGTAACGTTTCTGGCAATGCCATCTGACAGCCTTCGTTCCTATTTGCTTGCCTTCTTCTCGAGTCTAGTAGTTTCGGAATGTTTTCTTTTGGACGACGGAGGGAGAATTCTGATTGAGATTTCTTTTTGGATGGGATACATTTAGGCACAGCCAGTACCAAATTGAGTCAGAACTATTTCAGACAAAATGAACTTATTTCAAGGCGTAGCTATCGAAGGGGCTGTCATGCAGGAGAGTGCAACTTTTCAAATTATCGCGAGCTGAAGCAACGTTGCGTGGCAATGTTTTTTTGGATCATAATGTCGAAAAGCAAGTAGAAAGTGCAAAGGAGGAAGTGCACCTACAAGGGATGGTCCAGAAAACGCTCATAACCTCATTCTGCACGTGCTGCGGTTGGTAGATGAAGTCAAACGTCCAAGGGCCCAATCAAGCCATAGAAAGCTGTAGGGCATCTCTGCAAAGCTGCTAAATGCTCTGAACCCTTCCGGAGATACAACTCGCACTCGATGCCTGGGACAGAAACTAACGGCTTCTGATCACAGATTTTCGGGGGTATCATTGGTTCATCGACAACGAAGGTCCTTCTTAAGTTACTGAAATGTTTTTTTCTCTGTCTGCTAGATATTATTCATTTTTCCGTCCGATATCGGCTCATATTTGTCTACGCCTCATTTTGTCTAATGTTACTCTTCTGTTTCGCTCTTTAGTCCCGCAAGTAAAGGTGTCTCCTGTTTTGATGGTTGACGCCACCTCTCCTATCTGCGACTTCTTCTGCACTAACTCCGGTTCGACGAGATTCTTCTTGATCACGGCTTGATTACCCTTTACCACATCAATTTTGAAGGTACCCATGATTGCTTCCTTTGAGTATCGATATGTCTAAATCGGGTATCCTCCGGTGTGCTCAGTACGTGTCCGTTGAACAGGGCTGATTGTATGGTCATTTAATCCCATCCATGTTTCTCAGAATCGTTGAGTGTACAAAGTCTGCAAGTTTTTAACGAGGCGCGTCTTGCCATTCGTTAGGTCATATAGGATTATTACATTGGAGAGTTTACCTTGCTGTGATTCCTCTAAAACCGATCGTTTCTAATCTCAAAGAGCTTGATGTTCGTCTATTCATAAGATTTTTGAGCATTTTCATAAGAAGTGTAAAATGTAATATATGTACAGGCAGCAAAAACTGTTATTATGGCACTTTCCTTCACTTTATGTTTGAGTTTTTCAGCAGGTGCTGAGGTCGATGCGAGATCGCATGATGACGCTACGCCTTTGCACTGTGCAGCAATCGGAGGACATCAACTGGTCGCCAAGCACCTCCTAAAGTCCAATGCTGACGTGAATGCGTGCGTCTTTGTGATGTTTTTCTTCTCAAATCGTTTTCCGTTGTGGTAGATACATGGCACTTGAGGGGCAGAATATTATCTGAAAAATATTCAGGGAAATATGTCTCACTGGGAACGAAGTAGGTTGCAATGCTGGCGAATTTTTGGATGACGCTACTTGAATATTAGTTTTTGTAGGAGAATGAAGGGTGAGATGACGCCACTTCATTTGGCTGCTTTCAACGCATCTCAAGCCGTTGTCCAGACTTTGGTTGAAATGGGTGCTGATTTGGAAGCAAGAGACTCGTCATCTCGTACGCCTCTCCATCTGGCCGCAGGCAGTATTTCGGATAACGGGTAAGTTTTGATGTTTTCTCTATTTTATTCTGAAGTGGTCGCATTTTTTTACGCGAATATCAAGTGTTTGCAACAGGCCTTTTATTGACTCGGACGACATCATAGTTTTAGACATAAAAAGGAAAGGTTCAAGGCAGCAGTCACATTATTCGTTGATGTTGTCGATGGTGTTGTTATTGATCGTTTGTTTACATTGCTTTGATAGCTTTGTTCCCTTCACTATAGATAATTCTATTTCTACTGGCATACTAGAATGAGCTTGAGAAAGTTTGAGTCTCAACGGACTGATGTTTCAGTGCGTTTACGGTTGAGTACTTGGTGCAAAACAAAGCGGAGGTGAATGTTTCGGATAAGCTCGGCTACACTCCACTACATATGGCTGCTTCGAAGGGACTAGATCAACTGGTAAGAGTATTTTTGTGAACTGTGGAGCACTTCCAGTCATTGTTGAGTTATTTGAGTCTTGAAGGGTTTTTGTGATTGATATTTCCTTTAAGGTTGAAATCCTCGTAGATGCTGGAGCAGACGTGGACAAGCCAGACATTCGAGGTCGCAATGCATTACATCTAGCAGTTTTGACTCATTCGGAAAATACTGTAAGAGTGAGTACAACACTGGTTTCAGTTTTGTTGGCTTAGTAGTGCCTGCAATAGGTAAATTTCAAAATAGTTATATACTCAGATGCAAAACCATGTGGTCATCTTCCTAAAAGGCTGGAATTTCATCCAAGATCTACAGTGCGCGTCAATTGCATATGCCATCCCCTATTTTTTCTTTTATCTGAGTTGTTAGGCAACATTGCGAGCTGAAATGTTGACCAACACTTACTGAGTGAACAAGAGTCTCAACAAAGCCTAAACATATTTGAACGCTGGGGTGGCGCCCTTTTTTTGGTGATCAAGTGAAAATTAGCCGCGTCAATTGCTTATGCCATGCCGACATTGCTACGAAATATCTTAAGTCCACGCAGCCCTATAGCCTTCTGTCCAAAACTGTCCTGTCCGCAATCCAAAGCAGTCCACCATGCCTAAGGGTCGTCGTCTATCTTCAACAGAGCAAAGCCAAATTCTATCGCTTCGTCAAGCAGACCATAGCAACAAGGCCATCGCGGAACAACTCGGCCGATCCAGACGGTGCATCGACGGTTTCGTGAAGAATTCTGCGGCATACGGTCAAGCACACGGAGGAGGACGTCCACTGAAATTGACACGAGCCGACCACAGACTGATCGCTAGATTGGCTTCCAATTCAACCATGAGTGCCAATCAGATCCGTGCACGACTTTCACTAAATGTGTCGACTTCCACTGTATTGCGAGCTATTCGTCGTCAAGTATTCTTGAGGAGAAGCTAGCTCCCCGTCTGACCAGGAGCCATCGCGAAGCCCGACTCGAGTTTGCAAGAGAAATTTTTTCAAGAAACTGGGGAAAGGTGAGGGTTTGCCTCATTTTAGAAAGTGCATTGCTAGGCTCCTACATGGTTTAGGTGATTTTTTTCGATGAAAAGAAATTCAATCTGGATGGTCCTGACGGGCATGTTTATTACTGGAGGGATCTACGAAAGGAGCCTAGGATTTTTGCGAAACGTGTATTAGGCGGAGGAACTGTTATGGTATCGGCGGCCTTCTCTTCTTATGAAACGCTGGATATGGAATTCATCTCCAAGCACATGAATTCGCAAGAGCATCAAGATATTTTCAGCGCAGTTTGCTTCCTTACCTCCACGATCATAGGCGGAAAAGACTCGTTTTCCAACAGGATAACGCTCCTGCACACATCTCGCGTTCAACTTTGGGGTGGCTAGGGGATCACCATGTGGAAGTACTGGATTGGCCTCCATGCTCCCCGGACCTAAACCCCATAGAGAATCTCTGGGGTATCTTGGTGCGCAGGGTCTTTGCCGGGGGGTCCAGTATGACAGTGTTTGTTCGCTGAGAGCAGCCATTCTAAGTGCATGGAACTCAATTCCAGAAAATGTAATTCAAAATCTCGTTGATAGTATGCCAAATAGAATTCTCGAAGTTATTCGTGAAGTAGGTGTTCTAACTAAGTATTAATGTTTTACCAATTGTGCTTTTTTCTGTTTTTTTTATTATGCGTTGAAGTATGGCATATAGTTTTGACGCGGCATATTTATTAAAATGAACTGTAAAAATGAAGCTGTTTTTTTGAACGGGTTTATATCTCGTATATGTGAGTCTCTCACACAGTCCACTGTAGTGCAGTATGTCCCATGTGACAGAAGTGGGTAGGAACCGAGATAACAGGAAAATGTGGGGGTGGCATATGCAATTGACGCGCACTGTATTGCTCGTTGTCCATGTTGCCTTTTACTGATCGGGTCATTTTCATTATTTTCAAGAATTGGTCGCGGCATTTTAGGGGTAGGGTTGGTGGAGTGCAGCTAATTACACCGCTAATTGCTTATTTCCTCGGCAACATCCAATCATGCTATTCACATTTTCCGGGTGCGGTAGCATTTTCTTGCTCATACAGTACCGTTCAAAAAGAAATCACCTTGAACCTTTTCTGCCGTAACTCGTCTTGAACTCAATCGTTTTACCCGGTTTTTTGACAGCACACTTATCAAACATTACCGACTCTCCTGCTATGCAGAATTGGCGGTAGCTCACTTCCGGCCAAGTGAGTGAATTTTTTTTTCATAAAACTTGCGAAAGGAGCATGTTGTCTAGGTAAGATTCATTATGTTTTTCGAGTCTAGAAATATTGGTAATCCTTCTATTCTGTCAGCTAATCGCTCCCAGTGAAGAAACAAAAGTCTGGCTGTCGCTTTCTGAGCTTGGAGCAGCTCTCCGCCATTGCCAGGGGCAGTAAGCAGGAACTGACCCATGCTCAACATCCAAGGCTGTTTGTTGTACCAATGTCTACGATTACGAAGGCTATCAAAGGTATTGAGTCTCTCATAGACCTAATCAAGCGAGCCAGCTCGGGAAGGTTACGGGTTGCCGCTTCTGAGGACGATAGAAAGATCATTTGTGCATCGGCTCGAGATCCCAGACGAGCATCTTCCGATATAATGGCCGAAATATCGACGACGGCGACGTCGCTACCATCTAGAGGTACCATCAACAGACGCGCATGGGTTGCTGGAATGTATAGAGGAAGCCTTGTCAGAAGGTATCTGGATCTCTGAAAAAACAGACGAGCTCGACTTTAATGGGCGCGTTAGCACCTTCAATGGATCTTCGACCAATGACGCGAAGTCATCTAAAGCGACTAGTCAAAGATTGTTTTGCTTGGTTCACTCGAGTTTCGTCCGTAGACGACCTTTTAAAACACAAGTTCCGACCCCAAGTACCATTTGACAACTGTCAGGTATGGTGCCGGCTCAGTATTGGTTTGGGGATGGTCTCCGAGTCTAAGCATGGGGTCCATGCACCATATTCTCACTACTGCGGCCTAGCAGGATGTACGTAGACTTTTGGAAAAAATCCACGCTACCTTTCTAACGTCGTGTGCACGGAAGAAATTTAATTCCCAGTGAGGATAACTACCCCAGACACAGATCTAGAAGGGGCGCGCGAGTGGTTGACTCATCGGGAATTCGATGCCTCGACTCACCTAGCCAGTCCCCTGACTGAAATTAGTGGACCCTCGTGGTAAGAACTCAAGAAAAGGATAGCCGATAAAACAGTCACAAATGCTGCTCAGAAATTTGGCCTATTTGAAGAGGAATGGAAGGGAATCGATGAGTGCCTGATCGACAAGTTGGTCGAACCAATGCCCCGCAGATACCAAGCCATCATCGATGCCAACGGCTTCACTACAAAGTATAAGACTAGTAGTTAATTAGGTTTTAATCTCATGATGATACCATTCAAGTCAAGTGATTTATATTAAATTAATGAAACTGATGTTATTTTGTCCTGTTCAGAAAAAATGTGAAAAGTGGCCTTCTGAACGTAATAAAAAGGCGTTTCGTGACTTCTGTGATGGATACATTGAATATCATAACTGTTGACAGCATACCAAAAAATCAGTCAAAAACATTGAGTTTGAGATGAGTTATGGCAAAAAAGGTTGAAGGTGATTTCTTTTTGAACGGTACTGTACATCTTGGATGTCTGCTGTAACTGTGACTCGCAGTTGGTAGGTGCAAATATTTTGGCCAATGCCTTTGTAATCTTAGCTTTTTTTACTTGACATTCGTAAAAGACATGGGCGAAGGTAGTGTAGTGGCAAGTGGTGCACTATCACACATACACAGTCACGGGATCGAGTCCTAGCCAGATATCCACCTTTCCGGCTCGGTTAGTTTGTACCGGACTGGTCCTGGGGGATGGAAACATTGCTTGCACATTGGCTGGTCATCAGAAGTCATTATATAGATCACATACGCATTCAATAAGCCACTACGATTAATGGAAGTTGACTGCAATGGCGCATACTTCAGACAATTGATCAACGCCCGTCGACTTTATCTTTTTGTCCTCTATTCGCGATGCCCAGTCAATATCGTGGATTGGAGGAAGAGAACTTTATTGTCGCACGAGGTTGCTATACTTCTAGAGACCACAGATTTTTGCCAGTCATCTGCCCTAGTGATGGTATAAGCACTTTTTGCCAGTGGTCGGCAAGTTTGTGGATGTGCTCGGAGTGCCGGTTCTCGGCTCCACATCAAAGGTGCCGTCGTGAAACTCTTTAGCGGAAGAGATCGTAGTTGACGTGTTTTCGAAGCTATCACAAAAGTGCAGTCAAACTTAGACTTCCACTTGTTCCTTAAAAAGTTTCCTTGCTCTGAAGTTTGGGGTGGATTGTTGTTTGGGTGACGCGTGATTCCATCGCGTGCTCCTCATTCAGCTTATTTCGTTGCAGCGGAAGTTGACGTTGGTCGTTTGACGCTTCCTGATGTTTCCGTTCGTATAGATTGTCGTATCTCTGCATTTTTTCCTTGTAAATTTTTACACCGCGAATATGTAATAATTGCACAACATGAACGTATTTGTTATGCGAATTCAAAGAATGAGTGATACATGGAAATTGAGCCTTTAAGAGTGTGAGCAAGAAAAATGGGTGCAGACGGGGTTGCATGCGTCACCATAAACGAAAATTACTCCAATTTTCCTGGATTGGGAGTTTCCGTGCTTTTCAGTGCCACCTCAAAAAGAGGAAACCGGTAGGCAGAAGTGTCATTTGCACTCACAAGGGTTATTTCATCATTGCCATCTCTCTTTGTTAGCCGCTGCTGCTTTTATACTCATTATTCTATCTTTTCTTCTACAAAAGTCCCTCTCGCTTTTGACGGGTTTTTTTTTCTTTGTTTTCAATATTTTCGACTTTCAATATTTAGCATTTTTCAATTTCAGAAGCTGTGTAATGTTGGTTCGAAAGCAGTCTATCGGCAAGATTTCAATGGCTATTATCCATTACATTACGCTGCTTATATTGGATCTGAACAGATGTGCTTAGATGTGAGTCTTCTGGATATCGAATATTTGGGCTTTTTGTGTTGTTTTTTCGAGTCCTCCCTCAAGTTACCCTAACCATCTATGAAGATTTCATTTTACTCTGGAAAACAAGTAATTATTTTCTAGCCTTCAGTTTGCAGTTATTCGAATGTATGAAGGATATGTCCGAAATGCCCACATCGGGTCTTCCTCGGGATATCACACCGTTTCATCTTGCAGCTGTGAATAATAAGGCCAAACCCCTTGTTCGCCTCGCAAAGGAGATAAAGGTAGGCGCTCGATGTTATATTCACACTTTTAGTATTTTCTCTGTCTCTCTATTCTATTTCTCTATTTTCTCTATTATTTTCTCTCTATTTTCCCTACTATTATCCGCTCAGCGTGAAGCGATAGATTGAAATGTTTTTTTTTTGTTGTAATCATGTTAACCAGAGTTTGTGGTCCTTATCAAGTCGTCGTACTCTTTGTGACCGCTATTTTTGATCACAGTGATTGAAATGTAATGAGACCTTCCCAGCAACAAAAGTGCACTCTTTTAGAAGAAACCTTCTGCAACGGTTGAACTGTATTATTGCTTGAGCCTAGAGTTGTTTCAGAGCTTTTTATTTTGGTTTGTTTTGGTTTAACTGGCCCATAACTGTATGCAAGTACTGTTCCCGATTGTGCGCGCATTCATCGTTCGATTTCAAGCCAAGGTAGGCTTTTCAGGATATCACCGATGAAGCCAGCACATCAGAATGAGCGTAACTTTTAAAGATGGAGACATCAGTGATTTCTTTCGGTGGTACATAACGGCGCAATGAAAAAACTGTCAATTTGGACCTCTGCCAAACGGCTTGTTAATTCCCAGGCACCATTATCTTTATACCGCGAGCTCGCGATAAAAGAGACGGGCTGGGCAGGCTACTCGTGCCACACTGGCACACCGAGGCTAATTAGCTACAAAACGTCTCTGACGACGATCTCTTATATTATACCGATAAAAGCAATTTTCTCTCGGTTTCTCTTTTGATTTGGCAAATTCTTCGCCCACGCTACGAATTCCAACGAGGGGCATGGGCCAATGGTGCGCTTCATTGTAGGAATCTTTAGCCAGAGGACAATGGAAAAACGACACATAATGTCAGGGTTGTAAAAATTTTTATCTAACAAATTAATCCAGCAGGTAGAGTAAACATAGTATAAGTGGGGGGGGGGGGGACAGTTCGAAACGTTCAATGAGGGTGTATAGGAAGACTTTTTTTTTGACTTTTCCTAGCAGTTGCTTCGGATAAGAATTAACTACTCGTTATAGTGGTGGTGAAGTCTCGAAGATCATTATTACTGACATTTAGAGCAAGAAATGTGACCATATCTGGTCAAATAGCATCAAAGAACATTTTTTGCTTTTCTTGAAGATTTGAACCCCGCAAAGACTGTTACTACAAAGCTGTGCGAACAACAGCCGGCTGTTTTTGAACAAGTACTCGATCAACAAGATTGACAGGATATGAAGGTCGTAAGATTCTGTCACAATGCAACATAGTCAACTACTTCTACTCCCACGCTGTGTAGCTAAGCTTTCATTCCATTTTGATGCTGGTTTTCCTTCCCCTTCAAGTTTTCCTATGTGCGAGGAGATGCGAAAGTCCAAAATTGTTCGCCCTTGGGTAGCGAATTTCGTCGACAGATGCCCCCTGACTCAGCGTAGAAAGTTCGTATTCGAAGGGTGTTCGAAATGCGACAAATCAGGTCGTGAATATCTATAGATTGAAGTGCTGAATTGTTAGAACTGTAACTGTCTTAAAAATTTTCCTCCTCTTCTCGCAATATCTCTTACATGTCGATTTTTTTATTGGGTTGTAACATAAGTTCGTAGAGTTTTGCGTTAGAGTTATTTTACAAAGCTTTTTTTTTAGCTTTTCAGCAAAGTGTATACATTCATTCGAAAGAGCTCTTTCTCCTCTACAAACTTGCTTTATTTGTCTTTAGGATAACTCGATTGTTCGTCTTTTTTCGGGCTATGAAATGGAATATCCAGGAAGAAAAAATTAGCATCGTCGACATCTGCTTTTCTTTGCTTTTCGTCGAGGTCAAAAAAGCAGCCGAAACCGCTCGGGACATATGCAGTGTGTACGGGGAAGTGTCTTAGGTGTATCTACTGAAAGGTGTGGGTGGCTCCGAATGGCACCGAAGCCGAGAGTCAAGCAAAATCTTCACCCAAAAAAAGGTCATAATCTGCGTTTGGTGAGACTGGGTTGGCATGGTTTACTGGGGAACTGCTCGAGCGATACGCCACTTTCAACAATGAGGTCTACATTGCCCAACTGAACAGAGTAAATGAGGCTATTCGGCTGAAAAGACCTTAGAGACGAGGCCAAGTCATCTTGCTCCACGACAACACCAGGCCCCATATATCTCAATTCGGCAAAACAGCACTCCAAGAGCTTGAATGGGAGGTTCTTCAGCACCGCACTCTCCGGAACTTGCACCTGCCAACTAACACCTTTTCCGCTCTATGTTGAACCAAATGAGGGGTGTTACCTTCGATGGCGAGGGGATCCTAAAAACTGGCTCAGCCAATTCTTCGACACCACAACGGCCAATTTTTGGCGAATCGGCATCAACAAATTGGTCGAGAGATGGGAGGAAGTCGTGAACAGTAACGGGGGGTACATCATTGGTTACCTTATCATTATAATTGTTGTTTTTTGGTTCGAATAAATCTTTGTGAAAAAACTCTACGAACTTATGTTACAACCCAATAGTTTAATATGTGTGTGTTTATATGACCCTTTCGGAGTTTGGTCTGATGGGTTCTCGAAACTGTTCTCTCCTTGTTTTGTTGATTACGAAAATTCTGGTGTAGGTGAGCATGTTTTCAGAAGAGGACAGATAGAGCCGCAAAGAAACGTTTATCTCTGGACCGACCATTATTTGCATATACGGATGTGAAAAATCGAATACCACTGCATTATGCGATGAAATATGGTGGGTTCGTAGCTCTATATACCTTTCACAGTAAAGTACTAACTTCGGTGTGTTTCAACGACGGTAAAATTTCAGGGCATCTCGATCCAACGACTACATTGCTTAGCCAGCAGGGTGCTGAGCTTTGTCTAACGTGGCGGGATAAAGATGGTGGGTTTTTTTGTCTTTTCTCACATTTTTTATACGATCTTCTATTATTTTTGATGCGATCTTCAGAATTCTATTTTCTTTATTCTTTATATTTCTATATTTGACTTCGAATACGGTGTTCTTGCTCATCGTTTTCGATTTCATTGACATCATTTTGTTATTATAAAACTTTTAATGGTATGGCGTTATTCAGAGATGACACCGCTCCATTTTGCTGCAGCAAACGGAAAGAATGCATGTATTGACTGGGTGCTGCGAAAGTTCAACAAAATAAGTGTGAATAGAAAGGATGCAAAGGGGAGGTTCGTTGTTATTTATTTGATTGCTTGTTTTCTTCTCAATTCATTTCGTTGATATTGAAGTTTCATTTGGATATCTTTTACTTTTTATATCTCTTCTATTTCTTTATATCTCTTTTCATGCCTCATGAAGGTTCATGTCTTTCGCAGTATAAGGAGACCATATGTCGCTAAAAAATTTGCTTTTTTCTGAGAAGTTCTGACCATTTACGTTCTTCACTACTGTCTATTAAGTAGTGGAAACGATGGGAGCTTGCATTTTTCATTCGTGGATTTGTTGTTCTCGAGCAGCTCTGATTTTTCATATCAAAGTTAGCAGGAAGAGCAAAACCACTAGCGAAAAATGGATATTTCTCATTGTGGTTTCAAGTGATGAAAACTTGTAATTCTATTTTTTTTGGATTTAAACCGTCTCGTGTGCTACGTCCTGTATGTTTTGGAGTCTTATATTCTTTGGAGAACCGACAAGATCATGATAGGGTTTTATTTGTTCAGAAACTGCGGATTCTGCTAGCATTGTAACTTCACCCTTAGTCTTGCGAAACTGCAACTGCGCAGGGTTTACAATGGCGGGAGAGGAAGTAGGAATTCGCTGCGATAAGTAGTAATGATCCCTTTCCTCGAGTTGAAGACGCAAACTAATTGCTTCCCTCTCAGCTTCTCTTTTGGACTAACGAGTCTTTGGACTCACGAGGAACTGGGAAGTGGAACATTTTCAATGAGAGTGGATCCCATGATAGAATCAGTGGGCAAACTGAATTGTATGATGGGATGGATTCTCCCAAACACAGCATTTGGGATGGGGGATGTCCGACTTTTCAAATTCTGTATGTCAAGGTTTATATGTAGATTTTTGGTTCTGCTCGTAGATCTACTCTTTCTTACCAGTGAGTCAAGGGCTCAACAAGTGCTCCTTCTTTCGCTGTCATCTGTCATCCTTTCCCAGGATGCATTTTCCGTGGTCATGGCATCATAGCTTTTTAATCGTTGGTCTTCAGATCATGTGGCATGTTATCTCTGACGTCACTATCGGGACCGTTTTGGCCGCTGATCCGGAAGAGCAATTTGGAACGTTGTGACAACATGGGTCGGGGCTATCTACATAGAGCAGTTTATTCCCGCAATAAAGAACTACTCATAAGGGTCCTAGAGAGATGTAATCCGAACGTTCGGTGAGTTTCTGCCAGTCTTTGTCCAAATTTTGCTCAAACTGCTCAAACTACGAGTATTATTTCAAGAGATGTCAACGGTGTTACGCCACTACATGTCGCGGCTGCAGTTGGTGAAAGTGAGGCGGCAGTAATGCTTATCCAATGTGGAGCAAACAGACTGGCAATGGATAATCGTGGTTTTACACCGATTGATTGGGCGGCAGCCTATAACAAGGTAAGCTTTGGTACGGTTATTGTTGTTATTGTTAGTAACATGGCAAAGAAGTGAATTATTGCTTGAGGTCACCGTTCGGGGTCATAATTAAGAGTTCAAAATTTTTATTGAAAAATAGCACCTCCTCAGTTGGTCCCTGAATCAGCTAGTTTCACTGAAGCGTTGGTTAGATTGGAAAGGTCGCCTGGTTATGTGGGAACACACCTATTTTTAGGATCCTAGATAGCAGCGATCAATTGTGAATGTTCAGGACTTCTGCATCTTTTATTTAGAACCGTAGATGATCAGATGACCAAGGTAATATTTTTTCGTTGACTAAGTTCCAGTTCACTTCTAATTGAGTGTCCTAGGAGAAATGGAAGGCTTGATTGGGCTAATTTCTTCTTCCTGACAATCCCCTCAAGTGGAAATTTTCCCTTCCAATTCAATAACATGCTCAAAACCTTTTATGCATCTACCATTGGCCAGAAAGGTCATTTCATGAGTTTGTAATTATGATTACTAGTAATCCGTGATATTGTCAGCAGATACGTTCATTTCAGTGACTCTCACTAACCAGTAACTTCGATTCGATGTATGCCTTTAGAAGATTGACTAGTACTGACAATTACTTTTGATTTTCGCCGCTTGGAGCTCTTTCAAGCAATTCAGTTTCTGCTTAGCGTTCAAGTTAAAACTGTCATTGATCCAGGAACTGAGTTATTGCAAATCCCTTTAGTCTGTATTTCTCTAGTTCCAGCGGCCATTTTTAGAAAAGAAGATTGGATTTGTGAAGAAAGTAGGGTTTCAATCGTTCGATGGTTGTTTTTAGCTTCCTGTTCTTGAAACACTACTGGAGAGACCGATTTCCCGACGCTCAAGTCCCGATTCTGCCCTCGGAAGTGGATACTCACGATCGCCATCATCTACTGATGCGAAATCAGAGAGCGGTGGGTAGTTGAACGACTAAGGCTACTAACCTTTTTTCATGTCTTTGTGCCAGTATTTAACAAGTCATACAGATTTCTGAGAGAAAGGTCATTAGGTCCAGTGTGGACAGTGTTTCCTTTCGAGAGCGAGTTTTCGAGTTTTGGTAGAGCGTAAATCGTGTGTAGGGAGGTTTATGTTGCGAAAAAAAACGGAGTTATACTGGTATAGTAAATTCCTTCCGTTTAAACATTGCTTCCCAAAGTAGTTGACGGTACTAACCGCACACCATTTGTGAACCTCTACTGATATTCGTTTGGTTTAGTTTCTACCGGAAATCGGGTTCTCAAGCTTGAAACTTTTTCATTTATTTAAACTTGTATTTGTATTTATATTTTTTGATTTTATTATTTTTTATTATTTTTCACTATTTTGTTATTATTTATTTTGTATTTGTAATTTATTTGCTAATGAAAGCTGAGGTGTACGTCATTCTGTGTTAGCTTTATATAGTGAGAGCTAGTTGTTTAACTGGCGATGTTGTAAGCAATGAAATATGCATCTGATGTCAGTCCCCGATTTTCTATGAATTAGTGACCAGATGGTTGGTTTGGTGAGGGTTGGCGTGCGTTGGTTCCAGACCAATTTTTTCTATTGCGAATCGATTCCAATTTCGTCCTAGGTTGAGTAATTGGTGTATTTTTCTCGTAAAGATTGACAGGAAAAAAACATTGTCGGGCGCCAGAGATGTGGTTATCGCGTGACGGACGGACCAAAAGGGGGAGGGAGGCTTGCCCTCTTTGTTGAGCGGCGTGTGACCATGGGCTGGCAGATATGACAGCCATTTGGTGCATGGAGATGGCCCTTTTTGGCTAGTCAACAATTTCTGTTCTTATGTTTTAATTCTTTTTTTTGTCTCTTTACTTGTGTCATGAGAAGCACACTGGAATACTTGGCATTCATTTTCCATTTTTCTTAACATGGTGAAGCCTCCTAAACATGGTTTTCCTGTTGTCAATATTTCCCGAACGGCATACATTCGTGAGAGGTACTCGATCAAAAAAAAAGATCAAATAAAAATTAGTTTCTAAACGAGTTTTTGTAGTGTTTTATTCAAATTTTATTGAATAGTGTAAATGGAGGTTTTATATGGTCTAGACTGGCTGGCTAACTTATCAATGGACAAGGTATTCTAAGTAAATCTTGATTGGCCGCTTTTCATCAGTTGAGGTGCTGAAGATACTTTTTTTCTTGGAAGCAGTCAACAAATCGTGTGCTGCCACTAATACAATTATCGATGGGGTCGATCTCGATCTAACTCGTGGCCCTTCAAGTACTCATGTACTAATTGGTTCGGCTTGAAAGTGAGAATCCTCCGGGGGAACTTGAAGCAACTTCCTCATCCTCCTATCCTCGAAAGGTCAATAACAACTCTTCACGTACTTTCGGTCTTTAACTCGCTCCACTTCAGGGAACTGCTACGAGTATATTTATTTATTTTCTGCTAGCTACTTTTTGCACAGAATTTGTACCGAGTTCTTTTTTCATTACCGATTTCTACACAGGCTTTTTGAGAAGGGCACCAGGGATCTTCATGGCTTCTGACTATCAAGCCCTTAGCAGGAAGCCTATCTCCATGTTAGGATGCCTCTGAATAGGTGTCAATCACGCAACGCACTTCTAAGAATTAATCAGTGCAGTCGGTCACATTTTGCTATAAATTTACCGATGCCACTTGCTATTCGAAGCATCCTTTCGGTCTCCTATGTTGTAAATTAGTTTTATTTATGTTCGTGTAATTCTTGCTCAAAAATTCTTCTCCATCAATGTGTGGTGTTGGTGGCAGCAGTGTTGTTCGGCATTTCGCAGCGCTTTGTCAAGCTCAGTAGATTTGTGACCGAACAGATGTCAGCGAAAGCGCTGGCCATTATCAGATGATCGACAATCGTTCGACCAGCTGGGTTCCAAGGCAGATCGTTAGACCGAGTCTTTTCATTTTATGGCCCACAATATTTTTTTGTTTGTCACAATGTGACTGCTTCTTTTTACGAGATTATGATTAATATTTTGAATGGTGTTTTGATGCTGTCCCAGCCTTAATCCATGTCGTTGTGGCAGATTGTAACGATGGATGAGGAAAGTAACGTTTGTTTTCAGGGATGATTGTGAAGTATGTCAATTCTGGGTTTTTTCGACAATATTGTTTCCTTTGAAGTGATGTTTACACGAAAGCCTCTGGAGACAAAGGCTTCTTTGTGATCGTTTTTATAGCCCTCCAGACCCCTCTCACAATGGCCTTTTCAAACGGGTCATGCGCTTAGCGTACCTTTTACGAAATTTTTGGATGACAAAGTTCAGGGCGCAATCTGAAGGCATCCTCAGTCAGTTTGTTCATTTACCTCAACTTAGTTCCGTCAAGTTTGAGGCATATTGTCAAGAAAGACTCGTCTAACACGTCGTTCATAAACGTTCTGCTCTCAGTCGAAAATTTGCTTCAAATGTCATATTTTCCGTTAGCCAAACAAGGTTTCCTCGGTGGTAAGGTCACCGTTATAGAAATAGATAGCAGCTAAACGGAGCTGCCACTACTTTTACTGTGTCTTTGAGACTGATATAGGTTAGCCAGCGCTTTGTCACAGTTTTCCTCTCTAACATTGTGTTATTATTCAGTGGGGATATTTTTGGGAGTGAAGAGAACACTTGAGTGCCTCCTTACTCATATGCATGTTTGTTCCCACTGAGGGGGCGGCAGAGTTCGGTTCCGAGGGTCTGTTTACTGCTTAAATCATGCGTAGTTTCACATGAGGAGTAGTTCTCGGGAGCCGAGACGTTTCTCAAACATGTTGTGAAATTAGCTGTTCGAATATATGTACAAATGCCAGTAATTGTGGGCAAGGGAAATCGAGAATTTTCGATTGCAAGTGCCTAAACTATTACACTCATCAACTAGCATACCTTTGAACTGATCTCGAATTTTCCGCTGTGTTATGCGATGATAAATCATAATGAACGCATCTATGCTCTGTTACAGCATCGACGGTAGCAGAGAAGCTAGAAAATGAGCTGCCGACTTATGGACGAGCTGGACTACTATTCGCTGCATATTTTGGCTATCTGTCCTGTTTAATATATTTGTTGGAGGTTAGTCTTTGAGTTTTGGCATTTTAAAGCCCTTAATTATTAGAAAAAACTTTTTTGAACTGAGAGGTATTCTTGTCATCGCTTCAAATCCATGAACTGATCCCGTAATAAGACCCCGGAATTCGTAGAGGACCTGGTTGGCTCGTTGGATGTATATTACAGACAGGCTGAGGTCCCCGGCTAATTGAGATTGCTTGTATAAGCTACGGCACTTGCCTTTCTCCCACCCAGCTGACTTGGCCAGTTACTTATGTTACTCTCATTATAAATTTAATCTCTCGAGAGTGATTCAGAGAGAACCGAAGTTGGTCTCCTCACGTGATCCACGTGGAAGAACCGCATTACATTTGGCGTCATGGAGGGGCCATTACCAATGTGTAGAATATTTGATGGAGAAAGGGGTGGAACTGGAAGCGGCTGACGATGAAGGTGCAACAGCTCTTATGTATGCAGTAAAGGAAGCGAACTCGGTGCACATTGTCGGTTGGTAGTTCTCCTCCTTCTCTTGCCCTTTCTTCTTTTTTACTTAATCTTATTGATAAGTAAATTGGTTTAGAATATCTTCTAAACAGCGGTGCAGATGCATCTAGGAAGGATTGCAATAACAATACAGCGTTGCATCATTGCTGTTTGAGTAAAAACGAAGATTGCGGCAAGGTGTGTTTTTGATGGTCTCTGTGA
The DNA here is from genome assembly GCA_000469685.2 of Haemonchus contortus. NCBI lineage: Eukaryota > Metazoa > Nematoda > Chromadorea > Rhabditida > Trichostrongylidae > Haemonchus > Haemonchus contortus. Next base: position 2,875,418 of record LS997565.1, read on the forward strand.
TCCTCTTTGATTCAGAATGTATAGTTAGTTCTAAGGTGCTGGCGAATCATTTGGCCAAGTCTGATCCGAAAAGGGAAATTTGTAATGCGACCAACAATAATGGCGAAACGTTAGTTTTCTTTTCTGTAGCTACATTATCTTTATCTTTTTAATATCTTTTTATAGAATTGTGGTATCGATTGTTATTTGTTTAGAATTGTTTAGAACCCAATCGAAAATTCAAAACTTTTTTCTTTGAATGTTTTTTTCATTCTCTTTGAAATGGCCTAGAAATGCTTAGCGCTAAAACTCATTTAATTCGTGCTCAGTTTGCTGTACTACCTGGCAGCAGAGGTGTGCTGAGTAAAAAACAAAAAGATCGTTTTGGAAGACTGATGACTCCGTGCAAGTGCCTAGGAGTTTACTGTTTTCTAAGTTTGAGTTACAGTAGGAAGTGCCAGCCTCCCTCACATCTTGCCACCTGACACCTCATTACTCGTTTTTTACCAAAGCAGCGAGATGAATGAGACCACTGTCCAGATATCAGCGCTTCTCTTAGAATCTTATGGCCGGGTTTTCTCGCAGATCTCCATTGCAATAATCTTTATTCCTATTCTATTCTTTAGTAATGCAAAACACAGTAATTGCGATTGGCTTGTTTGATTTCATGGAGATCGTGATTCATGGTTTTTTCAGAATTTATAAATGTGTAATCATGAGTTTCGCCTTTACGCTTTCAGAAATAGTATACTATCCTAAAGAAATGTTCTTGTCCATTTAGTCGTCATTCTTAATAGGTTTTTTTCCTATTATTGAAACTAGAAGGAATGATCCTTGCTCGATTGAAGAGTGACGATGCTGTAACCGAATTCCCACAGCAAGCGGAAGATTAAAGCAGTTACCGTAATCTTCCACTGAACTTCAAATCTTTCCACAGTGTAAGATTATCTCAATGAAGCACTCACTTGCGTAGCATATTTTTCTAATAGATGTGAGCGTTTGATGTTACAGCATAAGTGTATGCCATTCGTCTTTTACTTATTTCCAATATGCAAGTTGCAGGGCTTTGCATATCGCACTGAGAAATGGTCTGATCGAATTTATGTTGAGCTTTGTCGGGTATGGCAGTGGTTCGATGTGGATCAAGGTAAGCGTTAGGGAGGGAATTAATGAATTATCAATTCTATTTGTTCTGTTATCTCATTACTGGTACGAAGGCTCTCGAAAGTGTATTAATTCGCGGGAAGACTTACGATTTTGTCTAGCATTAAATGGTACAGCAAAGAATCTAGACAATTGATTTATGGAAATCACTATTTCGATTTACCGTATACTGTTGTATAGGACTCGAGCGGTCGATTACCCTTGATGAGTGCTGTTGATGATCCGGATATCCTCGATTGTATGCAATTACTGCTTTCGTGCATGATGGAAGAAACACCGGCAGATGTTTCTTCTATTTTAAGTCAAGATCGCCGTCAAAGTACGTTGTTGCATTTTATTTGAGTTCTGGTTTTACTTACTTCTTCAATTTCATTCACTTTTTGCCTTTTATTTTTGAACTGTAGATTATTTTTAGTACGTTTCTTTTTGAGTGGATTTTTTAGGGATAGTTTTTTTGTATTGAACGCTGAGCACGAATATTTCAACTGCTTAGCAGAAATATATTAGTTCGGTGAAAGGTATTGTTTCAGATATGTAGTGATAACATCTAAACATTTTGATCGCTTGTTCTCAATTTTGGGATTCTGATCAACGATAAGTGACAAATAGCGATTCTCAATCACTGGAAGTTTTGAAGTTTTTGGCTGGTTTCGATATAGTCCGCGGTTGGAGAGATTTGAGAAATTTGGCTCTATCCAGTATCCGTTAGATGCATGGCAGGGCTTGCAGTAAACAATTACCATCGAGCAAGTTATGGGGAACGGAAACAGGGTGATCATTCATTGAAAATGTGGCCGTGAATCGGGTAGGAAGGCATTATTCACTTGGCAGCGCCGTGGGCAAGCTAAAGCGAACCTCCTTCCAGAATTTAGAGCTGTGGGGTCCCAAATTTCGTAAGCCTGACGAAGGGATTGTGGCGAGCGTACTGGATCACAGTGGACCACCATCTCAGAACATTCGGAGATTTTGAGACGTGAATGACCTCGTCATCTTCCTATTTTTCCTAGAATATTCCTCGACTAAGAAATTTTTGCGAGTAAATCCATAATTTCGTTCTCCTAATCTGCTTCTTCTGTAAGATATGCTCGATTTCAAAAACCGCCTTTCCGATCCGAGTTTATCCCTTGAAATTTATGGTAGCCGCCCAACGTACTCAAACTTACAGTGATTAAACCATGCCTTCGAGTTATTTTTTATATGTTTGAAATACGCTGAGGGATCATCTCGGATAGGATGCTCCCAAACAGAGGAAAGATGATGCCATTGACTGCTTTCATAGTCCACGATTTGGTGAGCGACCGACCAGTCGCGCGATCGGTCGCTCGACTATGAAAGCAGCCATTCTAGAAATTTCGGTCACGGAGCGATCAATAAATGTTCTGGCTATGGTGCATTAGAAGCAAAAGGAGTATGTAATACATATGTTTATTGATGTCTTGAACTTATTTACATTAACATCCAAAAATTATCGGTCAGCTTCATCGGATCTAGTAATAGCTTAGTAGCGTTGATGCCCACAATCGTCTCTACGACCTGTAACAGCGTGATTGATCGATTGACTAAAAAAGTACTGTGTTATGATTGACCTAACCTAAGCTTTGGCAACCTTACCGCGGTGCTGATTTCTAGAAGACATGCCAGGTTCGGCATGATGATCGTGATTGCCACGATGATCGCCATGTTGGTTTGACGGATTGACTTCGTGGACATAACCATGACCGTGGCCATTGTCATGGTCGTGATTCGGTTGTTCGTGATCATTGTTTCCATCGGTGAAGTATTTGTATCCCTTGCGATGTCCTTCGTAATGGTGCTCGTCATGCTCGTGGTCTCTGTCGTACTCGGATCCTGAAAATTCAACTATAAATCGTGAAGAAGGTGACTTATTGGTTAGTACCGGCTTACCATACTGGGATCCTCGTTCCTCGCCTCTAGCATAGTTTTTCCAGCCACCGTACTTGTGACTGCCGTATTCACCATATCCCTTCTTTTCGAACCCTTTAGTGTAACCCTTGTTGTACGAAGAACCATGATTTTTTCCGTGATGACCCTCGCCGAACTCGCCAGAGCCATGGCTATAGTAGCGCTCTGAAAATGATGTTTTACTGGTTAGTCGTGAATACCAAAAGTGGTTTTTATTGAGTAATGGTGATGACTTACTATCAGATAAGACGGTGCAAGCTAAGACAGCTAGGGCGACTACTACGAAGCTGTTCATGGTAGATGTGGGAAGTGCTAAAAGGTTTGAGGATGTTAATGCCATTCGTTCCTTGGCTTATATACTGAGAGCTTCCGCGGTGTCCACCCAGTTGTACTACTTTTTGCTGTAACTATAACTGGTTCCGAATAGTGTTTTTACTGCAGTGTAAATGGTATGGGACATAATCTAAGGCGGTTCCCACATCATCATATCCTCATAGATACAGTGAGGGAGTACAAAAATAGGGTGGCGACAGTGAGGTTTTGTAATGGATGAAGCTGCAGCTCAGAGAATTCTGAACAGCTTGAATCTTTGGTGATAGACTTTGATAATGGCTTCCGCTCATTTAACTAGCGAGTGCTAGCCACGATCACTGTCATTCTACATCATCTAACAGAATGCTAATGCACCACTGTAAATACGAAGTGCGTAAAGATCCAATGGCTCTCGAGATAATGGTAATCGGAAATTGAATTTTAGTCAGCTACTGATGGATTCTGATGAGGAGCAGTTCTTCCCCTCTACTTCTTTTAGAGTAAGAGCTCACGAATTGCCATATGTTTCTCCAAAGAAACACCTATATGGTAGTAAACTGTCCAATTTAGTGCGAAAGGTGGATATACTCCAGAAATCAGAAGTGTGACTACAAGGAGGACGTTTAAGGTTATTGTTATAATCTGTAAAATTGTAAAATTAAAAGTTTCTTGGGACCACGCAGTAGGTACTTTCACTAATTGTTAGACCTGATTTTATAAATATAACTCCTTACTATAAAGATAAATAAAGCAAAATATACAACTGTAGTCAACTCGGACTACACCGCCCCACCAATACGGCATGGAGAATCGAGTACCTTTTACCTTCTACTTTACCATTGTGTATCACTTGCTATCTCTTGTTATCAGTTTTTATCACCAGTAATTTACGATCACTTTACACCCTACATCAAGTGTCAGAACTCGGTTATTATGCGAAATTTGCAACTGCTTCAGGTCTCTTGCCTTCCCTGGCTCATAATCAGCCCCTATAATTGTTACTACTTACCAATCAGTCTTACCACTATATTCTGAAATTAGACACTCTAGGTCCAGGAAACAGAAGCTATAGATTTTCAGTCAACAAACTCACAGACACATAGATACGTACACATACTCGTACAAGTGCATGTTCACATGCATATACACACATCACATACACGAACCACATCACCCGCATCCGCATTTATGCATACACAAAGTAACAAACAACAACCGATTGTTATCTACTTTTTCTATTGTCTAGGCCTGACAGCAAAGAGCGTTCAAGCGATGTGACCTCCGCAAAATGAAACATAGCTAGCTTGAGCGCTCGCTGTGGTCACAGCTATAGCATCAACTTATTCATGAAGATTACCTCTTCAACACCTTCGCGATAACTTGTCGCACATGCGTTACTTTTGCTCCAATGCGATCTGCAAACCGTGCAGATTGCATTGGAGCGAATGAGGCGCACGCGCGTCACATTTTTTTCTATCCGCTTTTTTTTCGGTGAAAATCAATCTTTCTCTTTTTCTCCCAGAACAAACAAGCCAAACACACAATAATATACTTTCGAGTGAAACGACAGCTTTAGCAGCTTCAAAAAATCACAGGGTAGCAAGACGTGTGTTTTTATTGGAACGGCCTATGCGAAAGATTTTTTTGCATCTACTGCAACGCGTGTTGTCCCTTTTTGCTTTTTCCGATGCCGTAGCAGATCCCTGTACATTGGTCATGGTTGCGAAACACTCGCACACCTCCCGTCGATTCCTTGTGAGCCTTTAGGTACCTCCTTTGACACTCGTCGCATTGAGTGAAACTGATGAGTTGATAGCTGAAAGCCATAATCAAACTTCAGCAGAGGTCCAACCACTGTTTCTTGCCATAATTTTGGAAGCAACGGCATGACCACCGAAGCCTGGTCGCGAACTCCAGTCATCTCCTACGCTGGCATGAACAACGTTCACATTTGGAGACATGGTCCAACAAGTTTTCTCATTTCATCAGAGTCGATTTCTCGAAAGGTCTTCACTGCATTAGGTTTCGTAACGGTTGGTCTCCTCGACGATTGGTTCGGAGACTTCTCTAACTGCTTAGCAGTGTTCAATGAAATTTCAAGGATTATGAGGTGAGACATCAGTGCACCACGATGGGATATTTCGCTACCAGTCTTCCTCTTCTGGTTCCTCTGATTCCGTTTCAGCAATATCTCATCCTTTTCATCTTCAGTTGCTCCTTGTTCTTCCTCATCGGATGCGATTAGTAGTGGTCGAAATCCATTGTGTCTCCAACATAATGTTCGATTCCAGCCGTTTTATACGTGCTGGTTTCAGAAGTTCCTTGTCTTTCACGTTATGACAGTTTGAAAGTGACAGGCGTTCACGCGGCGCGCGGTTTAGCTGCCCTCTCTCAGTGAACAGTGTGGATTCATGCCCTTCCGGTCTTCATTCACTTCAAACTACATGTCTTACCTCCCTCCACTGCTCGTGAGACAACTTGATGCGCATGCTTTCAAGTTAACATAGTTTACGATACCGATCCTGACTCAGCGGTTACAATGGTGAATCAGGTTTGGGAACGTTATTGTGGAACATGCCGATCGCTTGTACTTAGAATTTCTCGAACATAAACCCTTCCGACTTTGGGATGTTGCAAGTTGGCACTCCAATCTGGCATATGAGAAAATTTAGTGGCTCTGGGGTTGGGAATACGATGTGCAGGTCTGCTTGGAGAGATTGAATTGTGAGGGTTTAAACATACAATGGGGATCTTTTGGAAAAGAATTGAGGGCCGTAAGCATCCAAGCTGCCTTTTCCATTCGAATTCTCCTGTCAGTGTCAATGAAAGACCTTCAAACCAAGATAATCCGACACGATGGGCTCTGAACCACGCTCATGTAAACTTTTCAGCAAAATAACGCTTGGAGTGATCACCCTTCCATCAAGTAGTGGGCAGTAATGTGTGAGAGTTTTACGTTGATTTTTTGTAGTTAGATGGCTACCACGTCGATATAAATCTTTTTGTTCGTCAATATTGAAGAAAATCTCCGAGAATTTTTGAGTTACATATAGTTTGCTGGTGATTGCATCGGTTTGTACTAGTTCGGATGTGAATTTCACATGGCCGGGTATCTGCAAGAGTATTTTTCGAGTTATATGCCAAAAATTTGTGGGTGGTGCTTTAAGCTCGAGCGACTGCTTGACGCTGTGATCGATGCTACTTCTAAAACCTATGGTTATGATGTACAATATTGCTGCTTCACTAGTTCCTGGTAGCTCGAAGAGGGAAAGAATATTTCCATTTTCATTAGCAAAACATTGGCAAATCCAGCACCAGCTGGCTTTCAGAACTTTCAAAGAGGTTAGGAGTACTGGAAGGGGCAATAAATGGTGGTATCATAACAAAATTTGTCTTGAAGCAGTAAGATGGTCCCAATGAGACGTCTCAACTTCCTCCCATCCGCTTAGCCCAATTGTCGCTTTGAGAGGTTCATCATAAATCGCAAGCTCATTGAGGTGCTGCGGAGAAAGAAACTATTTCATTGTCTTCAAATCGCCAATATTTGAACATTTACTTTCCTTCATATTTGAAGCATAACGAGTTTCGAAAAGGTCTCAGTCGTTGTATTTGGTAGCGTTTTAGTGGCGATCGTGTCCATGGTCTGGAACAATTGAATTGAATTGTGATGAAGGTTCGTTAATGGGAAGAACCTTACCGAAGTGGTGGTTGCCGAAAGGCATGCCATGCCCATGGTTATGGTCGTGGTCGCCATGGTCGCCGTAGTGGAATGGAGAGTGGCTGTCGTGGCCATAGCCATGGTCATGGTCGCCGTGATGGAATGGAGAAAAGTCGTCATGGTCATGGTCATGGCCATGGTCGAAGTCGTAGTCGTGGTCGTGGTGTCCATCATCGTTGTATTCGTATCCTTTTCCATGCTCCTCGTGTTCGTGCCCTCCATGCCCGTGGTCCTTCACATATTCGGATCCTGGAAATCAGCAATAGTCTATGATCATAGTATTTTATCATGTCGACATAAACTTACCATAGTGCGATCCTTGTTCTTCACCTTTGGCATAGTTTCCCCACCCACCGTACCTATGGCTACCATATTCGCCATATCCTTTCTTTTCGAACCCTTTAACATAGCCCTTACTGTAAGACGAGCCTTGACCCTTTCCGTGATGTTCCTTGCCAAATTCACCAGAGCCGTAGCCGTAGTGCTGTTCTGTTAATGGTGTTTGGTTGGTGAACGGTTAATATCAGAAATAGTTTTGATTAAGGAATGAGAACTCACTCTCAGGCAAGACGGTGGAGGCTAAGACAGTGAGTAAGATCACAACGAGGCCGCTCATGGGAGGCGTAGAAAGTGTAGAAGGTTGATGGGTGCCAATGCCATTCAATCTCTGGCTTATATACTGGAAGTTCTAATGTGTTCATCCATGAGTAGTTGTACGTAGTAGTTTTTATCGGTGCGGTAGCTGGTTCCGGATGTTATTCTTGCAGTTGCACAGTATTTTACTCCAGATAACTGGTAACAATAATCTTCTATAACAGCGGTTCAGTGATCTCTTCCTCACCCATCCAGAAAACTTCTCTTTATGATACAGACAGAAAAAGCGCCCGGGTGATTCAGTGCTTGAACGATGAATTCTGTTGGCTTGACTGAATATTTCACTGATTCGCGCCACGTTACCATTTTAATCACGGTGAACCACCAACATTTAGAATTCAAGCATGGAAAATGGAACTGATGATTGTAAGTTGTGTCCTGGGGTCCATTTCACTGCAGCAAAATCTGTTAAAGCCCTTTGAAGTACCAAGTCAGATCTAGTTGCATTGAAAATTAGAACATTCTTGTGTAGTCTCACGCAGATTAGTTAATTAGTTGCAGCTTCCTTCAATGTGATTATTCTTGTCCTTTTCCTTAACACTGATATGTTTTGTATCAGATGGGAAGGAAAAAGGACACTTCTCAACTTTTTTTTGTTGGTAGTATATCTTGAAGCGCCGCAAGTATTGTAATAAAACAAATATGACTCGGAAAACACAATTCCAATCGATACGTTAAGAATTAATGCGAACTATTCACTATGCATCGCATCAACAAAATAATCATAGCCTAAGGACGCTTCGGGTACTCATCAGCTGTGGTGCGCGAATTTCTTAAGAGGCTTCAGTACCGCTCAAAAGTCTTCAGCTAAACGACTTTTCGTTCGTAACTTTTTTCTTGATGGAGCAAATAGTACAAAATTTAGATATGTTCAACTGAACTATATTTCACACTATTCAACACTATTTGGCCGCAAAGCAGCAATATCCACATGACTGAGAGCATGGTGTTGTTGCGGTAGTAGACTTCGCTGGAAGCAAGCTTGGCGACGTCTGCGATAATTCGCGCCTGATGTGCGTTTTTCTTCTTCACTGTGTTCGGCATTAGTGCTCGTACACTTTAGACATGGCAAAAAGGAAAGAAATCCTAGAAGGACCAATGTTTTCCGTATTTCCAAGTGCTTTCGAATTCGACCTCTTCGGGATATATGGAACATGATCAGAACTGCAAGTTGATAGTGGTCAATATTCACAGTACACCCATGCTATACGTAATGAAATTTCGCATGATCATATCCAATAGAGAAAGGGGTTACGACTGAAAAAGCATCCGGACGAAGACTTTTGGGCGCTACTCTAAGTCCGGGCTTTCTTCAACATTTTCTTGGGTGCAGTGACCGTGGTGTTTTGAAGCACAGGCTTCCATCTCCAGCTTGGACCGTATCCATACTCCTTTGTATTCGTTGGGGTGATTTCTAGGCCAATCCGAAGCTGGAATAGAGAAATGGATGTAGCGGAGAAGTTCTGTGTGGGTATGCTCGACTTTTCTCAATACTTAAAAAAGTTAGGCTATATATAGTCTGTCAAACTTGCTCTCCAGCAGAATAGCCTAAGGGATGGTTTTGATCCGAACACGGTAATATGAGATATCGTTGCTGAAACAATGCGTATAGTACGGTGAGTGGGAATATCTATAAGGTGTCGCAAAAGTTCGGTACTATTTCATGAGTCTTGCGCCAAAATGCGCCAAAAACCTTGTGAGTTTATTTTGCAGTGGGTGGTCATGTGAGCAATTTAATGCACATCGCGCAGTGTTACTAAAATCTTAAACAGGTTAGCATAAGCTTTTATTGTCCTCCAGAGGTGAAAAACTCCGTTTACGTCGCGCTGTGCTGTTTGAGTACTGATTGGACTCTGATGTTTTCCATCGCACGGTAGTGAAAGGTTCGATCGGATTCGCAAAGTCGATTCGGGGAAAAACGTTGCTAAAAAAGCCATCTTCCCTGTATTTAAATTGGCTACGCTTTTCAAGGCAAAACTGTATGATCCGTTCACTAGCAGTCTTAATTGGCCGCTACAGAAAGTCGTTGAGCAGAGACTTTTGCTCCTGAGGAAGAGCCCTGAGGTGGTCAGCGGATTCCCTATGAGTTGACACGTTCTCGGACGAGAACCCAAGTAGAAAACTGCCTACAGGTTCTTTCTCGCTCCCGTCGAGAACGAATAGTTGAACAACTTTATCACTGAACATGAGGAATGGTTTTTTTTACGTGGATCACAGGTTGAGGACCAGTGTCTAGATCAACTACAAAAGGCTAAATCAACCGTAAGATCAGATCAGTGTAGTGAGAATAATGCCCTGCGTCAGGTGGGCGTTGGTGAAGTATATCACTAGAAGTTATTCCCTCCGGAAGCCACGATTACGAACGAGCTTTACTGTGGTCAACTAACAACTTTCGGAAAATCGTCAGATGATACTCCATAAAGTATAGCTGCCCCGCGTCAATGTAAGGCCCTCTTGTCTCAAGGAACAGTCCATCTTGGGATTCAGCCAGGAAGTTCTACGGCACCATTTTTACAGCCCCGATTTAACCCTTAATGACTACCATCTATCCTCGTCCCTCATCTCGGGGCGACATACTATTCCCCGAAAGACTTGGAAATGACCGCCGCATACCTAAGTCTGAAACCGTAAGACATCTACTCTTTGCTTGGTCGTAGCATTGTGCCTTAGGAACAAGCTCGATGTAATGAGTATGCAGTCAGAATGCATTCTCTTTATGAGAATCTGAGGCCATCTCCTATGTAATTCCCAACGGGTAAGGATCAATCACTCTTCGGAAATGGTTCTGGTGTGAAGGGAGCATATGCTCATTATTTATCGATGTTTCACATATATATACAGACATATCCAGAGTGTTCGAAATCTCTTAGCTGCATCGATTCCGGAAATCGCTTAGTAGTGATGATGTCTGCGTTTGTCTGACTTGCGACCTAAAACAGTTCGTTAGATTGTAGAGCTAGAGACATTGTTGTGATTGGCTGGACCCGATTTTTATCACAGACTTACCATAATGGTGATTTCCGAAAGGCTTGCCAGATCCGTCGTAGTGATCATGATGATGATCGCGATGTTGGAATAACGAAAAGGTATCATGGTCAAATTCATGACCGTAGCCATTGTCACGATCGCGCTCGTGTTGATCGTGACCATGGTGTCCATCGTCGTGGTACTCGTGTCTCTTGTGGTGTTCTTCACGATGGTGCTGTCCATGTTCGTGATCCTTGTTATGGTCGGATCCTGGAATTCAATAGAAGTTTTGAGAGGCCGTGATATGTAAGTAACCTCGGCTTACCATAGTAGGATCCTCGTTCTTCGCCTTTGGCGTGGCTTCCCCACCCACCGTATACGTAGCTATCGTAATCACCATATCCCTTTTTCTCAAACCCTTTTGTGAAACCTTTGTTGTACGATGAGTTGCGATCTTTTCCGTGATGTCCCTCACCGAACTCACCCGAAGCATAGCCATAGTATTGTTCTGAGTAATAGTGTTTGGGTGGTGAGTTACTGATCATAAGATTGATTGGTAATGAGAACTTACTGATTGACAAAACAGTGCAGGCTAGGGCAGCTAGAGCAGCTATTACAAGGCTGTTCATGGTAGATGTACTAAGGACTTGTAAACAGAGGAATATTGACGTCGTTTGTTCGTTTGCTTATATACTGGGATCTTCCGCAGTGTCCATCTAATACTGGAAGTTTTTGTTGTTACGCTAACAGGTTTCTAATGTTGCTGTTGCTTCAGCATAGATAGATTTGGGACTTGAGCCAATGTGATCACCACATCATTACATGATCTTGGATGTGCCAATGCGGTCACCACATCTTTACGTTATCGTGGATATAATAAAGAAATCCGAAAAAAGGTTAGGAGGTTGGTAAATGGAGGATACTATTATAAAATCGGCTTAGAAAATTCTGCAAAAAAATTTGGTGATAATTGCTGTCCTAGACCAACGTAGAGACTAAAGACTGTCTCAATTATGTATAATGGTAAGGTGATCAAATGACTCTACAACTTGAGAACTCCTTTGCACAGGGCTTGGTAAGGAGCATGACGCTCCTTCCCGGAATGGTTCTCTTTCCATCTTCTTACCGCTGTCATGATGATTTGGAATGGATGGTAATCCCTTAAAAAACGGAAAGGTGAAGCGGGTAGCGATGGGAAGCTGATCATCTCCCGTTTAGTTCGCTTCCTCTGGTACCAATTTTCCTCTTCAGCAGTTAGCCCTCTGACTCGATCCTCTGGATTTCACAATCTTTGTCTCCTGGTCTCATTTTAAATGGTCCAGGGGTGATGTTTGGCGCTATAACAGGTAGTGGCTGCCTTAGGTGACACTTTTGTGCTTTCTTGCTGTTCTTAGGCCCCCCCCCTTGCCATGTATGTGGCTGAATGAAATATGATTTGCCGATAATTTGTTTATGCTCGTACAGGTTAACTGACATTTGCTCCCACACCAATTAGGCAGAGTTCTCAGTAACTGTTTCAAAGATCACTATGAAACAGTGAGTTTTCCTACTGTAAACATGGTCCAACATTGCTCGTCACTTCAATTTTGCAGCTGGCTTCCAATCAGTGGTAACTGCTACTTTGATAACTTTTGAAGCCATCTTTCGTAAGAGGTGTAGAATTCTACGAATGCTTGGGAATCCCACAATATTCAAAGACAGTGTGCTATTTCATACAATCGGTCATCTTTAGCCACCCCCTGGCTCCCACTTATTCTGTCCTCGATCTATCCCAATACCGAGCTGCTCAAGACTTAAAAAAAACCGGGACTTTGCGTATATTTTTTGATGAAGTCTAATTCAGTTTTTCACATTCAGACAGAACTGGCGTTTTATATATTTTAAAGGTTCTGTTCGATGATAGACTAAATACGGATTTTTAATGACTTTGAAATTTGAACTGTGTAGGGAGCCGTACCTGCTTTTTTGAACAAAGCGTTTTATTACTATAAGTCCATCCCTTATTTCACCTAAAACATGACTTGGTGCGCTGACTAAATTTTTCATTATATACTACCAGACTCGCTATACAAGTACACAATGATGTCCATGTTTTCAATAAGACAAACTCTAGGATTTTTTCAAAACAAGTATACTTTCAAATTTTGAGCGTTTCACTCGATACGTCCAACCCTAGTAGAAGAAGTTCCGTTGATGGCTTGGGTTGGGGACCCTACTGTTGGGATAAAATACTTTGTTTCTCGTCGGATGGATTCGCAAGGGTATCAAGAAGTTCTGGAGCCCAATTTATGCTATTCATTGACCGGTGGCGACAGCAGAAGCTTGTTTTTCGGCAGGATAATGCAAGCGTCCACGATAGCAGGTCAACTTTGATGTATTTCTAACAGCACAGATTCGACGTTATGTAGTGGTAGTGACTTGGAAATAAATATTAATATGGGTGGGCGTATAGCATGAATAAATGGCCGGAATTTGGATAGATACTTGAAAAAGAAATCCTGAGCGCAATCATTCTTGAGATCACGCGTGTCATTGTTCTCTTGAATAGTGGATCTGATAGTGCATGCCCCAGAACTGAGCTACTCTCTAGGTAATGTTTTTGGTGGAAAGAAGGGTGGACGTACAGCAATGAAACGCGCAGTATAAGTGTATCCGGTAGAACTGAAATTTGCTGCATTTCGGCTAGATTTGGGTTTCAGCAATGACGCTTTTTTTGTGTGTCAGATTATCCTGAAGAAGCACTGAACTGGGCAAAAGTCTAGGGAGGTCGGATTTGCTGTGTATGCCTAATTTTATCCCTTTTAGTAATGCTCCTTCTAGTGTACGCACCGTTTGTTACTTCGTTGATTTTCATTAAGCAGAAAGCGGGGAAAGGTGTTAAAAACTCTCTCACCATCTGGTTTTAGGAGGCTTTCAGGACAACAAAAGTATGGAGAGGGAGGGGGAGCTACTGATATTACCCTGACATGGCTACACCTTAAGCAATAACTGTCGGTTTCGAGGAGATATCTACTATCTTGAGATCTATCCGTTTTGGATAAGTTGTCATTATGAGAGAGTCATGGGAACAGCATTTTTCAAGTAACTTGGCAGGGGTTTGCGATTGAAGGACCACTTCATCGTCTCAAAACTTTGATGATTGTTCGGTGAAGATGCATCATGGAATGCAGTGTATGGAATCATCTCTTCGATTGTCTTAGATGTTTTAAACGTTTATTTGGTTTTATATTTCAAGCAATACAATCTTTGGGAAACTATCAACCTCACTGCATCTAGTAACACTTCAGTAGTAATCGTGTCCATGATCATGATCATGATCTGAAACAGTTTGAATGCTGTGCTTTGAAAGTCAATCAAGGAAAGGAGCCTTACCGAAATGATGGTTGCCAAAAGGTATGCCATATCCATGATGGTAGTGGTCGTGGTCGTCATGATGATCGTCACAGGAGGTGTCGTGGTCATAGCCATGGTCGTGGCCATAGCCATTACCATCATGGCCATGATCATGGTGGCCGTGGTCGTGGTCGTGGTCGTGGTCATGGTCGTGGTCGTGGTCATGATCGTGGTCATGGTCATGGTAGTAGTCGTGGTCGTGGTCGTCATCGTGGTCGTGTCCGTGGTCGTGTCCGTGGTCGTGGTCATGGTCGTGGTGTCCATCGTCGTGGTATTTGTATCCTTCGACGTGTTCTTCGCGTTCGTGCTCTCCATGTTCATGATCCTTGTCGTATTCAGTTCCTAGGATTACATTTATAGCTCGAAAAACATTGACTAATGTACTTGCGTCGGCTTACCGTAGTTTGAGCCATATTCTTCGCCTTTGGCGTGGTTCCCCCACCCACCGTATTTGTGGCTACCATATTCACCAAATCCTTTCTTTTCGAACCCTTTAATATAACCCTTGCTGTATGAAGAGCCTTGACCTTTTCCAAAAAGTCCCTCGCCAAATTCGCCGGAGCCGTAGCCATAGGTTTTTTCTGTAAAATGAATTCCGTTTATAAACCTCGATTATTATAAATAGTTCGAATGAATGCTGAAAACTTACTATCAGATGAAACGGTATAGATTAATGCAGCTAGAACGACTGCTACGAGGCTGCTCATGATAGGTCGGAGTAGAAAGTGCTAGAAGGATATGCGATGCCACTATCATTCGACCTTTGGCTTATATACTTCTGAGCTTCTGATGCGCTCATTGATGAGAAGTTTTTACCATTACGGTAGCTGGTTCTGAATGTCATTCTTGCGGTTGCACACCAACTTACGCTTGTTAGAATAGTGTTGCCCCGCCCATTTGGAACCTTTTGTTTCATACAATTAGATAAACGTCGCTCGTTGCTCGAAAGCTTACCCCTCTTCAACTCTCCCTCATGACATCATTCATCAACTTTCAAAACCATGCCTTCTCGTGGTTCCCCTCTGTCTGTACTCGATCAGAAATTGAAAAAATGGTTTTTAAACTTCTCATCTCAGACGATCAGTCCTCAGAGTAAAATCGTTCATTCAATGGATCGCAAAGACGGTTGACTAACAGAGCTGTAGCAGGGTGCGACTAAGTCCAAAGAAACGGATGACAGGAAGAGAAACAGCTTTTAGAGCTATTAAGTGAGCTTGGAAGCTGCGAGAGCCGATCACCGTTAATTTGACTCTTTTCGTATAGTCTATCTATGCTCCCACATCAAATTGAGGCCAATTCCCCTTTGAAGCTTGTGAATCAATGAAAACCTCGTTTTCCCTTAACTCAGAACCAAATTTACTGCGCCCACGTTGTCGTGGGTACTCCCTTACCCTTTCAAATCTTTGTGGCGGGAAATGTATCACTTCTGGGTTCCGTCCTGCCAATGGTACAAGTTGAGCCCAGTATTGCTCGGGCGGTCAAAATGGTACCGATATGCCTGTTCTACAAGTAGAACATTCGTATCATTCTTTGCAATTGCTTATGCTAATCACGAAACTGAGGTCATCCCAAAAAAACACTGGAAGGCTTAGGCTTAGGCTTAAGTGCGCATACCCAGTGGTCGCGGTAGTTGAGGCGAAACAACTGTTGCATGGGTGCTTGGGTTGACCCTTGGAATTTGGATGCGAATTCTGCCACCCGCTACAGTCGTTCAATTGTATTTTGTGTATGTTCATTTCCAAGTAGGCTATCTTTTGTTTACTAATCAGTAAGGGTTGAGATTCTGATAATACTGATTGCTATAGATTTTCCGGAAGTATGATTGTCCCGTAAAAAGTGACGCCGAATAATAGCTACTATGAAGTGAGTGTACCAATAGGTTATCAACAAAAGTCATCGTACAAAACCATGACGTATTACAAAAATCCCAACGACGTACATGCTCAAAAACAAACCCGATCTGACACGCTTAGGAGCAAGGTTTTTGATAGAGGTAACTCCATTATTCGGGTATAGGAATGCTACTTCAGAAGGTCATTGTTCCCATTTTCTTTATCCTTTGTGAGGGCAGATATTAATACAAAAATGTTACGCAATTGGTACGGGATTTTTATACGAATATAAGAATAGCGACAGCAATGTTGCAAAAAAATTTGTTCTCTAAGATTCGATAAATGCCTATTATTTGAATGTTAATCTGATCTATGTATCGTAAATCAAAGCAAATGAGGTGGTGTGGTGGCAAGTGGCTTACCATCCCATGCGCATGGTCGCGGGTTCGAATCCCGGATAGATATTCGCCCAGGCCGACGAAGCATTCCATCCCTCCGGGGGCGGTTAGTTGGTACCTGTCTAGTCTGGGAGGGTAAAATCACTGACCTCACCACGATCCCGAGTGGGAGTCGAATGCATAAGCGCATCCCTCAGACGGGAATGGTTAACGCCCAGAGACTTCATTCTTCATCCTTTAGATCGAAGCCGTTGATCATGCTTTCCCTGCGCCATGCGTTTGACATCCTTCCTCGGTCTGAGCGACATTCGGATACCCCTTCGGTCTACAGAAACCTTGCGCGATATTAGTCTTTACCTTGGAATACTGCGCTTCAATGAAGGAGAATTTGATCCTCCATGAGTCTTCTATTCCCTAGATTCCTTCTCAGGTGAGCCAACACCTCAACTCGACTTCATAGCGTTCTTCCCCTATCTCAATTTCTTCGTTGTAGTTCAGGTTTCCGTTCATGGTTATCTCTGTCTTCCCTTTCCAAATACTACTTCCTGTCAATCACTCAAAATTGGTCTGCTTTCTAAGCTTTCTTTGACGCAGTAGTTTTTGCTTTTCTTTATAGTTCGGCCTTTTCGTTTATACTTCATTTTATCGACGGGTACCACTGGTTTGAGTGCTCTATTTGGAAATAAGACGTACTAGAATGAGTCCTGCGGTAGGCCGCTTTCTCTGCATACAGATGCTCCTAGATGAGTGCTCAGTAAGGGCAGAAAGTTTAGTTTCTGCGATCACCAAAATTTGTTTCAAATTTTCACAGCTGAATAGGACCACCGCACCGCAAACGGAAATCATTTCGTTTCCGTGAAATCCTACAGCTTGGTTGTCCTCTTTCACTGTTCACACAGCCTTGTTTTTTGCCTGAAGCAGAGCCTCAGAAAACCTTTAACACTTGTATTTGTGAATCCGAAACCACTGCGGAAGATTCTTCGTTGTTCATCGAACTACAGCGGTTCCTTTCTGATTTTCTTCACTCGACAATCATATTTTCGAACTCTACGACTCTATGTAATCTAATGTTTTTATACTTGGCAGGAACCAAAAAAGTCTAGGAATTATAATGGTAGAACCACAGCGTACGCGTAGATTCATAAATTGTCAGCCGATTTAAAATTCCAGCGGAAAATCGTAGGATTGCACCCAGCTTTAAGTTGACTACACACACTTCTGAGAATCGTCTGCACGCCCTTCTCGAGGTTCTGATCTCGGTTTATTGAAAGTGATTCCAAGAACTTGAACTAAAGTGCGGTCTCCACTCTGAAGGTTGAGGACGCGCCTGTCAGATGAATTAAGGGGTAAAGGAAGTGCTCACGGTCAAAGGTTGGCCACGCTCACTATGTTCAATGATTGATTAGACGATAAAATCAATAGTTTTATTAAACTTCATAATAATTTTATCAGTATTGCTGTTAGTCGATATGTTAGCTGTATAGGCGCTACATCAATGTTGACTGTAATGGTGAGTTCAGTTCCTTCAGTGCAGCATGTAAGCCTAGTACAGCCATGTTAAATAATCTCAATAGTACCCATAAGGTTTGCCATGTCCATGGTGATCGTCATGATCATGGTGGTGTGGAGCATAACCATACTCGAAGCCGCCTCCATGGCCTTCATGTTCGTGTCCTCCATGACCGTGGTCCCTGTCGTAGTCAGATCCTAAATGCATATTTTTTTCAAAATTTCACTCCAAATTCGCTTCTACTGAATTATACCGTAGTATGAGCCGCGCTCTTCTCCTTTGGCATAATGTCCCCATCCACCATACTTGTGGCTACCGTATTCACCGTATCCTTCTTTTTCGAATCCTTTTACATATCCCTTGTCATATCCATGGTCGTGGTCCTGTCCATGATGACCATGCCCGTAGTCGCCGTATCCGTAGCCCCAGTAATCTAAAAAATGGTTTGTGATAGCGAAATATGTGGTGTCCTGGAATAGGATCTAATAAGATCAAGGTTGTAGCTTACCTTTAGGTAATGCAATGCAAGATGAAACAACTAGTAGGCAAATGATGAGGGCGTTCATATTTCTGCTTGTGAAGTGTGGAAGAGCGGAGGACTGATGGTTACTGATTGCCCCAGCTTATATACCGTCAGCTACTACAGCATTCAGTAGGGTGCAGATGTTTTACCAGAGAATTCAGCAGGTTTCAACTACTCTTTCCAAGGCCCGAGCCAGGTTTTTCATGGTTCGGGAAATATTCGATGCGTAATGTGAAATTTTTACAATAGAGTTGTGCAGATGAAAGCATTTTCGCTGCAGACGGGTTCCTACCCTGGTTAGTTGGTTAGTTTTTTTTCTGAAAGTCGCATGAGGATTGCCATTATCAAGCCTGAGGCCCTAAGTTTCTGTATTTTATCGATAATTGGCCATGATCCGTATAACCAAAATAGTCTTGTTGGCAAAAGAAGAACACTATTCTAACCAGAAAAGATCGTATTTTTCTGAATAAACTTGTGGTTACAGTCTCTTCCGGTCGTTGATTCGTTTATGCTATACTCGTCTTCTGAATGCTCACATTAGTTTACGATTCACTGGCTCGTAATTTCATTCCGAGAAACTGGTAGCGTGTTTCGCTCAACCGGCCCATCGGCTAATTACTTGGAGGCAGAATTTGTACTGAGAGTATGGGTAAGGCGCATCTCGAACAATCGCCCACTGAGAGATTTGGTTGTTCTTTGGGTGGTTCATGGTTCAAGGTTCATTCGGTTTCGTTCATAGTGTGACCTTTCTGCGTGCTCCACTGGAAACTGTTGTCACTTGGCTAAACCTGACCGCTCATAACTACCCTCCCACTTCAGCCATTCGCCTAAAACACAAGGAAGTTGACGTGTTACTTTGCTTCTGGAAAATGCGAGACTTTACTTTGCAAGCTTTACTTGCCCAAAGTTACCGACTCTGTTAGGAATTCTATTCTCTCCTGCTTATTCTCCAGAGTTGGACCCCTTTAACTACGAATACTGAATTTGCATTCAATAGAGAAGACGTTCGCAGATTAGGTTAGACTGGAAAGTGCACTTCCCCGACACGTACTTCCAGTTCTCCAGACTATTGAAATCTGATGTCCGCTTCGATGGAAGTACGTCGTCGGTCATGGTGCTGATTTTTTGGTTGTTTGACATCTGTCAACAGTGAAGCTGTCAGTGATTGGAAAAGTGTGAATTGATTGCAAGATTTTTGGCTCAAGCTCATAAGGTGAATTTCCTCTTCAATTTTCTGTTTGATGGAAGGTTTGGAGGTGGGCTGGAAACGTTTCCGTGAGTAAAATGGAATGTATCGAGTGATTTGGCCGTCAGCTCGTATCTGATTTATGTGAACATACTCAGATTCTTCTTGATTCCTTATATAGCTCACTGTTCTTGTTACTGTTACTTTGATTCCTTCGGTAAACTCCACATGAAGTACTGTTGTACTGAACTGTGATGTTTGCCGTTTGCTGGTGTTCCTGCGTGTCGAAGGTTTTTATAGCGATATTCTCGCAGCAAAGCATTCGATCAATTTCACCAATAACAGTTCCGAAATTTCGACTGGCGACACAGGCACATTACCTACTGGTATACTTTACCAAACACCTCTATTGTGGGTGATATTTAGACGTAACCAGGTTCATATTGTTGGGCTTGGAACTACAGTTTTGTACTCTACTAGGCTTTCGTATCTATTTATGTTTTGACTTTTGGTTTTTCTTTTATACATATTTATAATATGCCACTTTGTTTATGATATAAATAACTGATGATGTTTTTTTCAGGCCAGCAATCACTTGGACGAAAGCCCTCTGCCGAATCTGAAACCGATCCGGAATTCTACTAGGCTGCTTTACAGTATGTGACCTCGTGACCCGGCGATGTATAAAGTAGTACAAGTAGAATTTTATGATACAAAACCTTCTGAGTTCGTTCTCTCCAGAGCCCTGTTTATACAGTATCAAGTATTGAATAGGAAAAGAGTCGTACCAGAACGGGATTGTTGCTTTTTTGCTAGTGATTATTAGTGAGTTCCGTTTTGTTGATGTTTTACTGGTTAAGTTAGGTTTGTATCCTTATGCTTTCTTTTCCTTCATTTCGGTATTTCTCATATCGCTGCTGTTGTGGTGTTCTTCGGTTCTTTCGTTTATATTCACTTTATCCCATGAAGAGCACCGGTTGACAAGGGAGTGAGCTACATACATGGCTCACTCCAACATTGAAGGGTCGACTATTGGCGGTGAATATGAATCAGTGTTTTATCAAAGCAGTTTGAGTGCTGTTGTTGTTGTGATTATATCAGTGATTTCTACAAATGACAGCTTTGTATTGTTATTTGACCAGTGCATTGATTTACTTGTGCTTTTACGAGTTAACTGATGACATTGTGATGATGGAAATGAGTATTTGTATTTGTAGATAGCGTATGATTGTGTTGAAAAGTGTGAGATTTCTAACAGAGTTTTGTTGTGATTAATAAAGTGTTCATGGCCGTTTGGGTGCTATTGACTGGTTGGTAACGTTGTTACCACGTTATCATACTT
The DNA here is from genome assembly GCA_000469685.2 of Haemonchus contortus. NCBI lineage: Eukaryota > Metazoa > Nematoda > Chromadorea > Rhabditida > Trichostrongylidae > Haemonchus > Haemonchus contortus. Next base: position 2,896,319 of record LS997565.1, read on the forward strand.
TTACTTTTAATGCTTATTTGTATTACGATGTTTATTACCTGAGTTAGTAACTGATTAAGGTGGTAGTAATATAGTCGAATGTAATTGGAAAGGATGAGCTTAGCTCCTGTTGATGTCTGGATAGAATCGGTCACCGGTGAACGATGGTCGGAACGAGTTCGATTATTTGAAACGATCGGTGAACTGAAGAAACGCGTATGGCGACGTAAAAGGATCGTACCAAGCCGGCAAGCGATCGTAAGTACTTTTAGCGTTTATTGATTTTTTGGCATCAAGGAGGTAATGTTGTGTTTTTCGTTTATTTAATTTGTTTTGGTGCTCTGTCAGAATCATGGTGTAATTGTTGCACAGATCCTCTATGGGCTTAATCTAGTGCCTAAGTGTATTCCATTCTGATTTTAAATTCTTTTTTTTTACTTTCTCATATATGAGGTATCCAGTTTGAATTGTCGTAATCATTGATCTTCTTTCTTTGCTTATGTGATTACGGGACCTTTAGTAAGTACTACCAGTTTTTCCTGGGGGACGGTCAAGTCGTGCGTCCGAGGCGCGCGCGGCAAATTGCGCGGCGAAATTCATACCTCTTCTGACGAGTTTAGTGCCTACTATTTGGGCCCGATTTTGAAGTACAGTAGAATAGTAGGATCACCAGACCTCACTAATCTACCCTACTTAAGATTCGGTACCCAATGATAGGCGCCGGAGTCGTCCAAATTCGCCACGAACTTCGCCGCGCAGTTTACCGCGCGCGCCCTCGGACGTACGACTTCACACATACCCGTTTTTCCTAGAAAAAGAGAAAAACTAGTTCTTTTTCAATTCCGACCAACTTCCACTAGAATGAGGGTAATAACGAATACTTTGCATTCCATCTCCTATTCTTTCCGACTAGAATAACCTATGTGAGTACCCAAACTATGATTTAATATCATTCTTGATGTACATCTTTATTTGTGCGAACATTTTGTTCACTTTCCGTGCCAGCACAGAAAGTGTGGCCTATAACGCACTCTTACTAACGAATACCCAGCTTTTCAGTGTTTCTAGGTGTTCGGCGGGCGGTCTTCATTTCGGTGCATTTGGGTTTTTAGGTGTTCGGCGGGCGATCATTGCCAGATGAGGCGGAGATGGACACAATTGGTATACGCGCTGGCTCAACATTGAAATTACTAGTGGTAGCAAAATCAGGTCCATTGACTGGAAGAGAAAGGGACGAGCAGCTGCTGCTCAGCGATGACGTTAGCGATCGCGAGCACAGGCGACAAAGCCGAAGGTAGATGTTGTTGAGCTTGATTTTTCAGCTTTCAAATGCGTTGAACTACTTAAAAACATTGTCTGTTCAGGGGATGTAGCGCTGCTGAGGACACAAGTGCCAAGGAAAGCAGTGCTGGTGAAACCGAGCGGGAACATGATGTAGATGATGAACGAAAATTGGCAAGGGTTGCAGGTACCTCGGCCGCAGTCAACTCTAGGCACATGCGTCGAACCCGAACGAATAGTCAAGGTGCTCCAAAAGGTGGATACAATAGAAATCTTTTCAATACGGTTGCAAATATTACCCTCGAACATAAAAGATCTGAAACCGAGGTTTAGCTGTAAATAACAGCCCCTAGGCGCCTAACTTCTTGACTGCCTCTCAGTGATGCTTTGATATCACTGATTGCATTCATACTACTGCGCTTCGCCGTCGTCGGTCGTCGATCGATATACAGTAGGTCAATAACTTTACCGCATCAGATGACCTTCATGCATTGAAAAAGTGTTTCGCCTTACTTCATTCATACATTGTCTGGTCACAGTCTTATATTGACTGTGGTAACTTCCCTTGACTTCATTTTTGGCTTTAGCTTCATTTTTCGATAAATACCTTTCCTTTTTTAATTTAAATTAATACTAACTGGTAGTGTTGCTACTGACAGTTCTTAATTTTATGCTACGATTATCCATGTGACTCTCAGTAACGCTAAAAACCTTGAGGCGAGTGTTTTTTGAAATTCATAGAAAGGCGTCGAACGCAGCGTGAGTCATCGCCCCGCGAGTTATCGATCGACATGCGACGGGGGCGTCGACGACGATAGTATGAGTGCGACTATTCTAGCGTCATCTCTGCATTCAAATCCTGTGTTGTGTGGTGTCCTGAAGCGTATCGGACTTTCCAATACTATTTATTTTCAGATCTCCCTTCATTTACTGAAGGCTGTTCATCTTTAGTCAACGTTACCTGTCCTCAAACAAGCACTGCAGTGTCCAACTCTCTAGGTGCGCTTACGGAAGCGCTCGAGAAGCTAGAGGTATTTGTGTTTGTATTTTTCATATTATACTTGGATAAGAGCAGAGAACTGGAAATAATACTTTTATTGTTTCAGAATTTGCGGGTTGATTCGCCAACTGGTGATGAGGTGCTGTCAGAAGATCCTTCAGAGTTATCGTCTGGCATGATTGTATGCGATTTGACGAATGAGTTCCGTCGACAAAAGGTTTGTTTGATTTCAGAGTACTGGTTTTCCTTATTCTTCCCTTGTTTTTGATACCTCTTTTGTTTTATTTGAATATCCGGCGTCATTATAGGTAAATATGATGAATTTGGCATTCCGCGAGTACTAGCTTCGAGGAAAGCGGTACAGTGGCACACAGTTTGCCATCGCATATAAGTTCAATGGTTGTACAAACTTATTTCCCTCGTATAAGTGCCACTCAAGAAGAGTAGCTAGAATGCGCCTTGCGGAGACATACTAAATGCACCCTCAAGGAAAAGAGGATGTAGAGCTACTACACAATTTTACTGAACGCTTTTATGCTTTGGGAAATTGATGGTTAGTCTTTTCACATGAGCTATCGATTAGTACTTACATTCACGCTTGCCCGTTATGACTGGGTGTATTCATCACTAATCGATAGATCATGGGAAAAGGCCCTCTCCAAAGGGTAAAGAGTTTTACCCGAAAGCTAACGTTTTGCGTAAAAACACGACTCTCATTCAAGTAAAACTTTCTGATTGTTATAACTACAATCTTCCATCGATTTACCAAGATTTATAAAACTTACATTATTTAGTAATTAAAATATCTAATCACAGGTGAGGCGACATCGGCATCCTCCTGCCCCGTCGACATGTCGTCAACGTGCTCGAAGTAAGCCGCGTATAACCCATCGTGAACGATCGTCATCTGATGACAATGAAGCTAGTCAAGCTGAACCAGTTGCATTTGCGGTGAGTACGTTAATCAATACAAAGTTCATTATTCATTTGATTTTATTACTCTCCTTCAGTCATGCCTGTTCATTACAACTGGTAGAGGTTATGTGTTTCAGTTACCAAGCCGTCGCGGAGTTTCGACAAGAGCCGTACGATCAATGGCAATGCGTGGCGGAGCGGCGCGTTGCAATGTCTGCGCTTTTAGGATCAATAGCGCATTCAATTGCAGGTATCCTTGTTTTTTTTTGATAAGTTCAGGTATTCGTAATTACTAATATTTTTCTAATCGTTACTTACAACCTTGTACTTCCTGATGAGGATATTACTTTCAAAAGATACTGAACAGCAGTCTAGCCGAATATTCTAGATCTTCTCTCTGTAGTTTCAAAGCTTCACTATTTTATCGTACAGTCAAACCAGGCGGCTATGCACGCTCTCGCGCGCGCTAGGGGCTCTAGCCATGAGAGGCGGAGCCGCATGAGCTGATTTTCATTATAGACCTTTATCGGATTTACGAGTTTCCGCTCAAACCCCGCCCCTTGTGGGCGGAGTCTGGTTTTGCTACCCACCATAAGTTTTGCCACCATGGCGCCTGTACCCCTACCAAGTTTGAACTTTCTAGGTCCATGAGGACATGAGTAATGAATTTTCGCCCAAACCCCGCCCATTGTGGGCGGAGTCCGGTCTTGCCCCCCACCATAGGTATTCCCATCCTGTCGCCTGTACTCCTACCACGTTTGAACTCTCTAGGTCTATGGGGACAGGAGTTATGAGTTTTCGCACAGACCCCGCCCCTTGTGGGCGGAGTCTGGTTCTACCACCGACCATAAGTTTCCCCATCGCGGTTTCTGTACTCCTACCAAGTTTGAACTTTCTGGGTCCATTGGGACAGAATTATGAATTTTCACCCAAACCCCGCCCCTTGTGGGCGGAGTCCGGTGTTGCCACCCACCATAGGTGTTCCCATCCTGTCGCCCGTACTCCTACCAAGTTTGAACTTTCTAGGTCCATGGGGACGGGAGTTATGAATTTCCGCACAAACCCCGCCCCTTGTGGGCGGAGTCTGGTCCTGCCATCCACCATACGTTCAGCCACCATGGCGCCTGTACTCCTACCAAGTTTGAACTTTCTCGGTCCATGGGGACGGGAGTTATGAATTTCCGCACAAACCCCGCCCCTTGTGGGCGGAGTCTGGTTCTGCCACCCGCCATGAGTTTTGCCTCCATGACGCCTGTACTCCTACCAAATTTGAACTCTCTACGTCCATGGGAACCGGAATTATGGATTTTCGTATATAAATGTAAGAAGGGATGTGAGCTTCGAGGCACGCTCCGCCCATTGTGGGCGGGCCTCCGCTGACGTCATTTATGCTGGAGACACCCCCGACAATGCTCCTCCTACATCAACTTTTTCCTGCTCTGTTGGCTTTCTCCAAACCGAGTTATAAATGTTTTCATAAAGCATTGCATTTTTGGAGAACGCCCCGCCCATCGGGGGTGGGTCTCCCCAGTTCGATCTAACTTACCAATGCACACCTCAAGCCACCTTTAAACCCAAATTTTGAAGCCGTCTTGTGGCTGAATTTGAAATCATGGTCCTCGGTGGGACTCGTTTCGAGGCACGCCACGCCCACTGTGGGCGGGGCTCCGCCAAGCTGATGTGTGTTTTATACTTCTCGAGACCTGGCCCACCCATCCCACACTTGACCCGGTCTCTCCAGGCAGATCTAAAGGAGCTAAGGAATTTCGTGACAGACATACAGACAGACAGACAAACAGACAGACAGACAGACGGACAGACAGACAGACAGACAGACTAAGCGCTTTATAGTAAGTAGGATGCTTCGCTGCCCTGCTTTTGCGAGCTTCTGCTAACTCCACCGGAAACGAACTGCCTGTTCAAGATCCAAACAGTAGCCACCTGATGATTGCTTCAGCCGGTGCTTCAGGAACGCTATCTTGGGCCGTCTAATGTGAAGAGCTAATTATAATACAACACAAGAGTCAGTCAGTTAGGTGTAGCAAGTGCGGTTTGTTGCAAAAGCGTAAGGTTGATGGGAAGCTTCTGATGTCTTGTCCTCAAACGACATGTGTATCGTCTGACCGATCATCGGGAGATCGGAGAACAAACAGTAAAGAGCTAGATACAAGTTAGAGTTAGGGGAGACGGGCAGTAGGAACGGTTTTCTGTAATCGATTCGCCGCATGCTGCTGTCGCGGACCTTTCTACCGCCGTTATTACAGCTCTAGTGCTCTTCATACAGCTCAGTCGATAGGCGATCCTTATTCCAGACATGGTGCTACTATTGGATCTTTCGTTGCTGTATTTTTCACCCGCTGCCGTATTCTGCTGTATTCCTTCGCGCGCGGCGTCCCTCTTGCCGCGACGCGGCGACTTCGTTCCTACTGCACCTCACCCTAGAGTTAGTACCCTAATCCACTACTGGCATCGCCATTGTCTACATGGCGTCCTTCCCGCAGTATAATTCAACAACATCAGTGTAACATTAGAACGATATTGACTGAATTGTAATTGTAACAAAACTGATTGTATTCGTTAGTCATTGAGTTTTGTTTAGGTGTGGCAAAACATTATGCTCTCGGCATCGTGCTGCCCAGTCGCACACGTGCTCGAAAATTCGTGCAAAACTGCAACAAGTTAGTGACTGAAGCTGTCTTCTTCCTGCCGTTCGCAAAAACCGAGAATCTGGTCACTGCTAGGATTATACAAAAAGTCGCTTTAATTTTTGAAGGCAAAAACAGGTGGTGTTTTGTCTTATGGATAGGTTCCATGATCTGAACTCTCCAGATATTTCACCAATGCTTTGTTAATTTGCTGCATTGTTTATATCAACTCTGATAATATTTCAATTAATTCTTGAGTTACTCGATATTGCATGATCGTTTGTTAACATTCCATTGTACTTGTACTATGCGCTGCTGTCAGCGCTAGAGTGATTTTGTCAAGGTAGGCAATGACTGCGATTCTTTTTCGGAGAAGGACGATCTTTTTGACGAAAATTGCTTTACAAGACAAAAAAGTCTAGTCAAAGTCTTTGATCGTTTTGCCCGATTTGAAAGTAGAAGGAGTCAAAGTCATGGAAAAGAAGATTTCGGTTAAGTTGCCAAACATTAGCGCTGCGCGTGCAATCTCACAATTTTGATGTATCCTGCCGGCCGCTCGAGGCCAATCGGCCTGATATAACTGTAAAAAAATTACTCAAGGCTTTTGTATAATTTTGGAAAATTCGGGATAATGAGTTGGGTTCCATTAATGTGTGAATGAATAAGGTGGATAAAAGGTTCACAATCTGTAGCAAGCTGTCATGGCTGCTCGAGCTTAAAAGCACAGTTCACGATAATTTTGGGGAATCCAGATTATGATGAAAAATAGAAGACAAGGTCGAGAATAGTGCGATGAAGGTGGCGTAATTGCGTGAATCAGTGTTTCCAAAGTGAAAAAAGACTTCGAAAAGCCGTTAAAAAGGGGTCTGGACGAGAATGAGACAAGAAAAATGAAGAAGAGTGGGGCGTTTGGACGAGCTATACAATGTGTGTCACTGCGTACGTGTGGGTCCTGGTACAAATAACAGGTTATGGAAAGCAAAAATTCATTCACTTTTAAGCGCAAGTAAACAAAAAAAAACCCTAGTAATAGCAAAAGTAGCTCATCTTGTTCAACCCTTAGGAGTAGGAAATTAAACAAGGAAACGCGGCAGCAAAAAGAATAACAGAGGAAAAAGGAATGAGAGATACATTGCCTCATCATTCGGTGACCAGCTGATTGTGTGTCGGTCCTAGAACGAATAGTTGCAATCTGTATTGTCTCGACACTCGTCTGACGTGATGACGTGACATCGATCGAGAGGCGGGAAAGCCACTGACGTTCCCGCTCATTGCGAACTAAGAGCATGCACCATTTCGTTTCTCTGAATACTTAAAGGTTTGTTAAAACTCTTAAAACTCAACCAGCCCATTGAATTATCGTGAACTGTGCCTTTAATGAAAACCGCTCTTGAAGAACTTTCGAGCATTTTTCGAAGGTGGTATGGATGAACCTTAGGTGGTCCCGTCCCGACCTAATCCATCCATCTATCCGGATGAACCTAATAATCTATATCTTTGGTAAGCTTCTCTAAAGGATCAGGAATTGTTGCACCAGTTCGTGAGTTTCGTAAAAAGGAATCTATCTTACTTCTCTAAATCGATAATCCGACCATCCGAAGTATTCGATCGTGTATCAATGCATAGTTATTCTTGTGAGTGTGCAAGCTGAAATGCAATTTTAATTGTTTACTTTTTATGTACCACTTATTCACTATTTATCTACTATGAATGTTGTGCATGAATATAGTGCTGTATGCGTGATATCAGGCTTTATCTTAGTGCATAGCCATTTTTGTCACTTTTTTTTGTATGTTTTGATAAACATTTGAAGTTGAAGAAAGCACAAAATTTTTATTGTCTGAAGGAATCGGTTCGATAGTGGTAAACATGTAACATCCAATTATGGTACGAGGAAATGGAGGTGCTCCGGCTGTACCTGTGGATGATTAATGCTATATTAATAGACCAGGCAGCTACGCACGCTATCGCGCTCCAGGGGCTCTAGTCATGAGAAAAGAAGCCACATGAGTTCCGATTTCCATTATAGACCTTTATCATCATCTGAGCCTCTTCCCTGACACTTCTGTAGCGGCCATCATTTTTTGGGATGTGAAATGGGACTGAGTGTGGCCATGAAGAGTACTCCGATGTATCCAGATCAAATACCTCTGCAGTCCATGTAGTCGAAGAAACCCTTTGTAGTTTGGGCTGTGTGTGACCATGAACACTAACTTTGAAAGGAAAGCCTCTTTGGGTAGTTGAAGGGATTTAAACGTCCCTACCGGGTGTGCACCTGTGTGGCCGAGGTTATTGTAAATTTTATTTTATGAGGGGTAAAGTTAATGTAGTGCATTTGCTCTTGTGTAGAAGGGACTACTGTGTGTGGAACCATAACTAGCTGGATACTAACTTTGAGAAAATTTCAGCCTATTTTTTTGAAAGAGTTTAGTGGTTTCCTCTAGTTGTACACCTGTGTGGTCAGGGTTAGTGTGCAGGACAGATGTGTAAATTCATGATCTCAGGCCCGCCACCCTCTTTGCAAACACCATCCGCTTCAGACTTCGAACCACATTACTTTTACTACCTCCAAATACCTTTTTCCCGCGTTTTCAAACGCATCTGAAGAGACTTAATAATTTTAATGTAAGCCCACCTTAGTGCCAACCCCGCACATTTCTGGAATTTGACCAGATTTGTTTTTTTACACCTTAACACCTTTTTGCCGCACCCCAGAATGTTTCTGAACAGGGTTATAGATTTTTGATCTAAGCCCTTCTCCTTTAGTGCCAACCCCGCCCACTTCTGGGATTTGACCACATTTGTTCTTTTACACCTTACCGCCATTTCCCCATACCGGAAAGTTTCTGAATTATAGTTATAAATTTCAGTCTAAGCCTCGCCCCCTTTAGTGCCAACCCCGCCTACTTCTGGGATTTGGTCACATTTGTTCCATCACCTCCAATCACTTTTTTCCCGCATTCTAAAACGCTTTCAAACAAAGTTGCATTCATTTTTGAAAGATGCTTTCGTTTCAATGAACGCCCCGCCCATCGTGAGCGGGGCTTCACTAAGCCTACGCATGCCCAGCACACACAAGGCCCTGCTCACTCTTTTTATTCCTTTTCCTGGCCTCTGCGCCCTAATTGAATCGAGTTATGAATACATCTGAAAAGCACCGCCCATTTCGAGAAAGCTCCGCCCACACCACAAAAAGTGGGTTTCTTCTGCCTGATTCGTTGACCCAATTTCCACCTTTGAATATTTTTCCCCGCCGTCTGGACTTTTTCGAAGCAAAAATAAGATGTTTGGCTGTTGGCACCACCCATTCCAGCACTTGCCCCGCCCCCCGTGGGCGGAGCCCGTATGTGCTCCGTTGATTTTGTCTTGGGCTCCCCCCCCCCCCCCTCCCCTCCCCCAAGGTATTTTCGGTAAAAATCCTTTGTGAATCTACCATAGTATAGGGATGTAGCACGACGGTAAATAGCCAGGAGAACGTTTGGTGCATAAGGATTAGGTGATACTCCCCAATTTGAACGATCTGATGCCGTTATGTGGATATTGATTTCTTGACACTAATAGGTGTTCTCCATTCTAACCTCTTCTAGTTCCTAGGGGTTTGATTGTCCTGCGTCGTGGGAGGCGAGTTGTGATGTTTGTTCTGTGACGTCATAAATAGACTGGATATTAATCAAAGGACCAATATAAAGAGCATCGGTTGACCTTCCATTTCATAACTGTTCTCCCACCGCGCTCTTGTGATCTTCACGATTTTGATCGTGCCTACGTGATTTGGGAGGACAAACAAATGGGCATACAAACGGACACACAAAGTTAGCGCGGGTCCGAGAACTTCTCCCCGAAGACGGCGTTGCGCACGCCGCGCCCGCCGCGTACCGCAGGATTGCGATGGCAGATTGAAGCGCGCAATTTGTGTGGTAGGGAGTCCTTTAATTATTTGAATTGGCTGACCGCTCTTTCAATCCCAATGCAGTCTTGATCGTCGCTTACACAGGAAGAGTCATTCTAATTAATCCAGTCTAATAAACATAAAAACGAAAAAGAAATAGAAAAAACGATCAAATCTAATAACAAAGAAAGGCAATCAACGAAAAATTTCGCATTCTATCGATTGGCGGAGAGGCGGGGGGAGTACGTAGCTGCAGTGACATTTGCCGCATGCCGCAAGGGAGAATGCCGCAATCGGGGAGAAGTTCCGTTGCCCATTTGCGCTCTATATCTATAGAGGATAGGGAAATTGTTAACAAGGTGATTATATTCATGAAATCCCTGGAAGAATAGAAGTAAAACGTGTTTGCAGTAAGGTGAGCAGGAAGTGAACCTCGACGATTGCATTTTTGCGGAAATTAAATTGCTATTTTTTCGCTGACTACAACAGCAACATCCCCATGGGTATTGTGAAGTAGACTATACAGTAGTAGTAATTATACTAAGTATATATATAGTGATTATACGTAGGCTGCCTTTTATATTTTGAGATCTGGGAACAGAAACAAATATCATTTATTGAAAATCGCTTCATTGCCTTTCAAAATTTTCCACATTAAGATCTATACACTTTTGCATGGACTCGAACCACTTTTCGAAGCACTTTTGCCACTCCGATGTAGGTAAATCTAAAACATGGATTCTGAACGCATCAACGGCTTCTTCAAGTGTCGAAAAACGTTGACCTCTCATTTTATTTTTTACGTACGGGATGAGTAGAAGTCATCCGGGGACTACATGACTGATGCCCTATCAAATCGTTGTTTTGAGTGCTCAAAAATGAGGTTGTTTGAGCCAATGTGTGGGAGCTCGCATTGTCGTGGTGAAGAGTGATCCGTCTTCAGCAGTTGGTTTTCCTGATTTTTTGGAAGTCAACTGGCAAACGAATGGTGGTATACAACTCAGAATTGACTGCTCTGCTTATTCTAGTGGTACGGTTGCGACATGTCCAATTTTTCCAGAAAAAACAGGAGATCAATAGCTCGGAAGTGCTTGGTGCGCGGACAGCTTTTGTTGGATGTGGCTCATCTTGTAATACCCATACGGTCGACTGCTGTTTCCTTCCGGGCTCGTACGCATGAATTCATGATCTATCATCTGTTTCGATGCTATAGACGTGTTTCGAAGCACCGCGATCGTATTTTTTGAGCATTTCTTTCGATCAATCGACACGAGTCCCTTTTCTGGAGGATCGACAAATTTTTCAAAAACAATTTTTTTACAGTCAAACGTTCATGCAAAATTGAATATATGCTGGTCCCACTAACGCCTAAGGTTGTCCCAATCTCACGATAGGTCACATGACTGTTTGCAATATTAGTTTGCGCACGGTATCAACCGTTTCCGGAACGACAACTGATTTTGGACGACCTCCACGAAATTCGTCTTCGAGCAAACTACGACCTCGTGTGAACTCTCTGTACCATCGATAAACACTGGCCCTGGGTGGAGCTTCATCACCAAAAATTGATGGATGTTCATCCATGCATTGCTGTTGAGTTAGACCACGTCGAAAGTTGTAGAAAATCATCGCGCGAAAATGCTCACGATTCAACCCCATAACTTGGCCCAAACAAAATCTTATAACTTAGTGTAAACTACACAAATCGCGTTCAAATTTCGCAACATATCCTCAAAATAGTCAAACTTTACGATAGTGGTGTCAGTTGCTAGATTGCTACACTAGTGTTGCCAAATCTCAAAATATAAAAGGCAACCCTCGTACAACGACTCAGTCATCAAGTTCCGCAAAAACAATTAAAAACAGTGAACGTCACTTCCTAGAAGCTCAGAAAATAAGCCGTATTCTAATACTCACGGATCAGAACAGTCAGTAGGCTCTCGTAACCTTCTTGGTACTGAGAGAAATGTTGAAAGCTAATCACTTCATCCAATTAGGTTGACTTTCGGTAACGATATAAAAAATCGGAAGTTGGGACCAATATGAAGTTCGAAAGTCTTCAGGGTTAATCGTCCCCCTTTTGGAAGCCGATCCCTGGAGCATTCGAGTGTGAGCAGAACACTCAACTTTGCACTACCTCCTCCTCATTATTTTTTCCGATAATTTGGAGTTGACATCTCCATCGGTTGAGTGAGAAACGTCGAGAGCCGTTCAACTACGCTTCTGCTCCAATTTCCCGATCGACATGGAACGTTGGATCTCGTGCCTCTGAAGCGAGAACGATTCAGTGGACCGCTCTGGTTCGTGACAGGGACGAATGGAGACGTTACTGGCGCCCTCTCGAGGTGGAATTTGAGTTTCTTAAGAAATTTTCGAGTTTTTTTTTCTTCGAAATAAATGTTCTCAGGATTCCATAGTTGGCGATGGAATGGAAAGTATGTCCGTCCGGATTCAGCTTGAATCGGACTGCCTAGGTTTCCAGGGTAATCAAGGGAACAGTTTAGGACCATTACCGAGAGTATTGAAAAAAGCAGAAGATTCTAGTTGAAATTAGTCAACATGGCCTAGATCTGTCCAGTTAGTTACGATAAGGCTTTGCTCAAGGGCAGACCAGAGCAAACGTCCTTCACCACTTCACAGGATACTGGCCTGGTCCCGTAATCAAGTTCAAACAAAGGGTAGCTTGAATTTGCAGGTTTTTCATCTCCATCGTGACTCCTATGGGATTTTCGAACTCCCGACGTTGCCTGCGCACAGTAGTTCCCACATAACCATTACGTCAGTCAAATCCCTACCTGAACAAAAAACTTAAATGAATGTAATTAATTTACTGTTATTGGAGTAGAAATGGAGTATTTTTCTAGATGTAGTCATCCAACGATGAGCGAAGTCGGCCACGAAATACACTATATAGAAAATGAGCTTCAGCGAATCTTAAAACAATCACTTTCTGGTTTTTTTGCGCCGTCAGTGGTCAGGAGGGACACACCTTTGTGATCATTTCTAGCCCTGGCTATGATCCAGGAGCCTGTTAGGATCAAGATAGATCAAAATGTGGACCACTCCGAAAAATGTTGAAGGGGTAGGAGAATAGGGAAAAAATTAGGAAATGCAGGAACGAGGAACGGCAAGTCAGGTGAGTTCTGCTCATCTAGTTATTGTAACGCTTCATTTGGAAGCTGTATGGAGGAGCCACCCGTACAGTTCCGAAAGGAGAATCTTTTGATTCTGTTATCCCCCTGAAGCGATGATATCGGAAATTTCCAAATTCTCTCTCCCCGTCCCCCTCTCCCCCCCCCCCCCTTCACGATTGCGAAGTGATTTTTGAATCCGGAAAGGCTCTCATCAACAGCATGAGCTAGAATGAAAAGATTGCAATGGGCAACCTTCAGACTCAGGAACCCAGTGCTGTTGCTGATTGATAGCATAGTAGTTAAGACGTCAGCTCGATCGTGTGCAAGTGGGGGGATCGTTCCAGCGTTAATCGACAGCTCGTTCAGGAGGCTTCGTAAACGCCATCAAGTGCCGATGATGACGCAGAACAATAGGTGCCATCACAACTTCGTCCGATAGGATTATTTTCGTATCCAACATGGGTAGTTCCATCATTCAAGCTTATCTTGCAGAACAGAAACAAGAAATGGCACTCAATTTCGTTCAGCTACCATCTGACCACCGGCGAAATCTCTGAAATGGGTACGGACAATTCGCAATCCTACCGTTGGCACCCTCTTCTGATCGAAAGTCTATGCCTCAGTTTCCTGTTTTCATTATTGGCTGCTTTCATAGTCCGCAGGCAGGCGCGCAGGCAGGCGCGCAGGCAGTGCTAGGGGGGAGGAGGAAGGCAGACAGCGTAAGGCAAACAGTCCACGCCCCTTCGAAGGTTGTTTGTTTTCACCCCTCGAAGGGGCGTGGACTGCTTGCCTTACACTGTCTGCCTCCCTCCTCCCCCCTAGCACTGCCTGCGCGCCTGCCTGCGGACTATGAAAGCAGCCATTCGATACCCTAAAAGTATGTTCCAAAGCTTAAACACTTCCTTACATCGAAGCTTGGTTTGAGGGTTTATTCGCTCGTTTGAGCCACTTGACAGTGAAGGGTGATTCATGATAAGCCAAAACGGTGGATCTCACTAGTTGCCAAACCATTAAGAGTTGAAAAGTCCTCCCATGACGATATCCCTCCCTCAGTCTCTAATTCCTTGAATGCCAGGCAAAGATCTCATTCGGTTGAGCAGTCTTATTATCAAAAACAGTCATCCTTACCATTTTAAGTAAAGTCGAAAACCGGCCATTCTGTTGTAAACATTTCTTCTGCGTTTCTCTGCCACCTCTCATCCAAGGATTGCCTTCAATCGAACAGTGTGAGATGCGTCGCGGGCAGAAAACGTAAGGGGAGGTGCGGCAGCTAAGGTGGGCCAGAAGGGTGTGGCCTTGAGCATGGTAAAGCTCCGCTCGGTAAAGCACACGGTCCCGGGAGGCTCGTGAACCCTAACCATGGTGGTCGGCTCCGCTGCCCGAGAACCAGCCGGCTTCGAAACTGCCACGTATGCGGTAGCACTGCAGTTCGAGCTCGTACTGGATGGGAGACGGCGCCGTCCTAGAGGTTGGGGGCAGCCTTGGCCTCCTTTCGAGAACTGTGCGGGGCTGCACGAAAAATTTTTGCCTGTTTGGGTCACCTAAAAAACCTGCAAATCGAAATGCAGTGTAGAGCTTCACTCGGGATTCAAGCTTTAGTTTTTCAATGACTAACACGGCTTTTTCTAGAAGGCATAGCAAGGATTTGATCCTTTTGGAAGCTTACGCTTCACAAACAGAGTGGGAACTTCCACATTTCCTTCAGATACAGATTGTTTCAGGACTGAACTACTATTCAGTGATTATTGACCGCCCTCGACCACCCTTACCTCCCCTTTCCCTGAGGCAATTTCTACTCGTCTGTCCTCTCTTACTTAATAAGTTTTACCTGTAGCAGAACAGTAACAGGTACGTTGCTCATAATGGGTGGGCTCAGTTGAGGACCTCGGCTCGACGGCCGAGTCCACACTCCATATTACTGGACTCAGCCGGAGAGCCGAGGCCCCGCCCACAGGGGAGCCCTGGAAAAGCTGGAACAGACCGTCCAGACCACCAACTCTATCGGCTCACCAGGGCTGGTCTTCCAATTTTGACACAAGCGCGCTTGGTGCAATTCGCCCACCCGCTTTTCTTCCATTCCTTCCGGAATGCTTTCTGTACAACTGTGCAGAAACCCTTCTTTCCTCCCAAACTTCGTAAAAAGTTTTGAAAAAGCTGGAAAAAAAAAAGAGTTTGGAAAAGCTAAGTTGTAGAAGCTGTAAAGTGACCGGAAAACTGCAAATTAGCTGAAAAATGGTCTTTGCAAAAACTTAGACATTGGTGAAAAGCTGAAGTTTGAAGAAGAAGCTGCGGAATGATAAAAAAAAAGCCGGAAACCAGAGAAGTTCAAAATCGATGGAAAAGCTGGAAGTCTGAGAAGAAGCTAGTAAGATGAGGAGGAAAAGGTACAATTGATAGAAAAGCTGCAAATGCCTAAAACTCGTGTTGGAAAAACCTTGAATTTGTGTGGGAAAAGCCCGAAATTTTTGTTGGAAAAGCCTAAAATTCGTGCCAGGAACTGCAGAAAACACCCGTTTTGTAGCAGAATAACCTAAAATTCCCAACGACAAGCTGTATTAACTTGTGAAGTGACAAAAAAATAGTAGTAAAAAGGCAAATTTTGTAACAGAAAAGCCAGATTTCGAGGTTAGATGTCAGAAAATCAGTAGAGGATTCGCCAGATTTGGTGGGGAGATAGCGTATAAAAGGCTGCGGAACGTCAAATTTAGTCATTACGTAACCAAGGACCGGTAGTAAATGCCTAAAATTCAGAGCAAAAAAGTTAATCTTGTGTTGAAATACCCTGTGGTTTATGTGAAAAATCCCAAGGCTTGAGATAAAAAAACCGCAAATTTGTGACAATGAAGCATAGGAAATTGTTTTTGCAATAGCCAAATATGGGGCTGAAGTCGGTAGAAATCGGTGGTGAGCAAGGCCTGAATTAGTGGATTCGTCAAAAGTAAGGATTCTGGAGACCCTCGTACGCCCTTCTCCGACCAAGTCAGTCCGCACTAGTGCTTCAGGTAGACTGCCCACTAATCAGTACGTTTTCAGACGCAATAACGCACCCCCATATGACCTGCTACTTAATGACCGGCAGCGGTCGGGAGCACATTAATTGGAACTGTTTGAAAGGCTGTATTCCACCTAGCTGCGGAACGGTTTTCTCTGTGCCCTCTTGTAGAGTGTTTATCAGTTTGTTTACCAGTATGAGATACGCTACCTGAAGTGATGGAGTACTCCAAAGGGCTATCGAGTCGCGCGAGCTGCCACCCAACATGGTTCGTGGTGCCGAAAAGACCCATTCTGAGCCAAAGCTCGGGTTAAGCTAGGCTCCTTGAAGCCGCTGTTATGTGTGCTTGACAGGATGGATTTATCCAGCTTTGGCTTCACCGCGTTAAGCCTAGCCCGGTGAAGCCAACCTTGAAAATCGAAAACTGGTGAGAAAGCTGAAAACTGGTGAAAAAGCCGATTTTTTGGTGAAAACGCTGCGACTCGGGGAAAAATCTGGAAAATCTAGTAACCCGAAATTTCCGGTGGAATTGGTGCAATCCGGTGGAAAATCTGAAAAAGCTATGTTCTGGCGAGAGTTTGATAATTGCATGACCATTTGGCGAAAAGATATGCTTCGACGAAATCAAAGTTGTTCATGGGAGCAGTAATCGTATGCTTTTCTTCATCCGTACTTTGTAGTATGCCTTTGTATAAAATTCTGTTCGATCCAGGCTACTGAATTCTGTAAGGGTAATGAAGAAACAAGGAAGGCAGTAGTAATTGATTTGCAACATGGGTACGTCAGAAAATCCGGTGAACAACCATCACAGTACATGCCATTGATGGAACAGATCGGTAACCCCAAGGTATCGGTATCGATCGATGGTGCGTCTCCTTGGGAGAATAGGTGGTACTTGAGAATTCACCCACACTCTATCCTCCATTATGGAACAACTACGATTTCGTTGAAGCATATTTTTCGCTAAACTGTCGTGAAATTTCCCAGCTTTGACCAAATCCCAGCGTTTTCAGGGTTCTCTCCCGAGTTGCAGCATTTCACCAGAAGTTCGGCTTTTTTTATCAGTTTTCAGCTTTCTCCCCGTTTTCTTACCAATTTTCGGTTTTGCAACCAATTTTTCAAATTTTTACCAAGTTTCGGCTTTTCCTCCATATTTTACGGTGGCCCAAAATTCAGCTTAATCATTCGATTTTGGCTTCACCATGCTTGGCTCAACGCGGTAAAGCCAAATCTGGACAAACCCATGCTGCTGACCACACATGGCTGCAGCTTTGAAGATCCCAGCTTAACCCGAGCTCAACCCCGAGGTCTCTCGGTATGGGTCTTTTCGGCACCAGGAACCATGTTTGATGGCTGCTCGCGCGACTCACTCCGTCTGGTCCTTTGCAGGACTCCATCGCCCTAGGTACCGTATTTCGTACTGGTAACCACTGATAAACACTTGATAGGAGGGCACAGAGAAAACCGCTCTGCAGTAAGGAAGAATACAGCATGTCGAACAGTTCCAATCAATATGATCTCGACCACTGCCTGTCACTGAGTAGCAGGTCGTGTGGGAGTCCTTATTGCGTCTGAGAACGCACTGGGATCAGTGGGTAGTAGGCACTACCCGAATCACTGGCGCAACCTGACTCAATCGGAATAAGGTGTAAGAGGATCTTCAGACTCCTTTCTTTTGACAAATCCAGCATTTTCACTCTTGCTCACCACCGATTTTTACCGATTTCAGCATCAAATTTGGCTATTGCAAAACCAACCCTAGGTTTATTATCACCTATTTGCGGCTTTTTTCTCAGATCATGGGAATTCTCACCAAAACTATGAGGTTCTTCAACACATAATCCACTTTTCACCAGGATTTTAATTTACCACCAAAATTGGCTGGTCATTTAACGGGTCAATGCGAGGACTGCTGGGAATTCTAAATTACTTCGTTACAAAATGGGACTTATTCTACAAAAATTTTTGACTATTTCTCTATTTCAAGCTTTTCCAACACGAATTGATACGAAATGCACAAATGTGCGGAGAGCATCCTCGAAGGAAAAAAAGCGTGTGCATCGACCCCGAACCAACCACGCTAGTGTCAGAATTGTCCAGACCACCAAATTGGCTGGCCTGCTCGGTTTGATCAAGTTTTCCAGGGTACCATGTGGGCGGGGCCTCGGCTCTCCGGCTGAGTCCAGTAATATGGAGTGTGGTCTCGGCCGTCGAGCCGAGGTCCTTAACTGCGCCCACCCGTTATGGGTAGCGTACCTGTTGCTGTTTTATTACCACTAGTAAAATGCATTAAGTAAGAGGTGACAGACGAGTAGAAATTGCCTCAGGGAAAGGGAGGTAAGGGTGGTCGAGGGCGGTCAATAATCACTGAAGAGTAGATCAGCCCTAAAACAATCTGTAGCTGAAGAAAATATGGTAGCTTCCACTCTGTTTGTGAAGCGTAGGCCTTCGAAAGGATCAAATCCTTGCTATGCCTTTTAGAAAAAGCCGTGTTAGTCATTGAAAAACTAAAGCTTAAATCCAAAGTGACTCAGTTTCGAGCCGGCACTACCAGCCGTACCTTCCCTTACCTTGCCCGCGACGCATCCCGCACTGTTCGATTGAGGGCAACCTTTCGATAAGAGGTGGCAAAGAAATGTTTGAAATAGAATGACCGGTTCTCGACCTGAGCACTTGAGGAAGTGGTTCAGCTGTATAAATGCAAAAAAATTTGCACCAACCGGGAGTTGAACCCGGGTCTGTACCGTGGGAGGGTACAATGATATCGCTACACCATTGGTGCTCTTGTGGCAATTTCTGCATTCATGTATAATGAACTTTGTCGCTATCGTTCCTTTACGAAGTTTTACTGCATAACCCAAGGTTTCTGTCAAAGTTTCCTTTTCAGAATCCGCTCAGATCCATTATATCTGATTTCAGATTTTCGAGGTGAGACCCCTAGAAATGAATCGATCGTTGGGCTACAGCTGAGGAAGATGAATTTTGGCCACGACTTCGGTAGTATTCCGTTCTATTAAGTTTTTTCTATTTCTCTTTCTCACGCTTTTGGTCTATAAATGGCTGCGAGGTAACAGCCAGCTTTCTGATGAGCCAATGCTGGACTAAGAGTGTTGGGAAAGGTACACGTAAGAAGCGGCGATTTCTGCCTCGCTGGCTTAACCTTACACGCGTGCAGCTTACTGTAGCCAGTTGTACGCAATGACACACAACCTGGGACAGCTCGTCCACATATCCTTCCATCTAACTTTGTTGCACGACATGCCGTCCTAGAAGCGCAACCTCTACCCAAACCGATCAGTATGTAATGGCGCGTTCACCAACAGTAAGCAATATAGATAAAGTTTATTAGGCATGTGAAGAGCATGAAGATAATGTTATCATCATGGATGACGTCATCATCACATAAGTATGCAACAGACACGTTCGGGCGGTCGCAGATCGGCCGTGTATCGTTGGGTATTTTGTTTGAGTGCTTGATGTATCTGCTCGAATCGGGTCGGTGCTTTCTCGATGTCGGGTAGAGTGAGGTCCTGAACAGAAAAGGGTAGAAGTGAGGAGTATTATTGAGCATCATACACATGTCAAAATACGAAAGTAAGACTTCCGATATCTGAACAGTAATGACTTAGATTGGTGTGCAAAAGTTTTCCCCAAAACGGTTTTTTGTTGTTATTTTCTCTTCACTGGATCGATAGCCAGTTTCCAACACCACTTTATTCTACGATTACTACTGTTGTGAAAAAGATAAAGTTTTCTTTTTGTTCACAAAGTTCAACAAAAGTCCCTACTCCTTCTTACGAGCTATTGTAGATCTGATTCATAATAATGAGAAAAACCCACTATGCAACGATTTGCAATTTGTGTTCGGACGGAGGAATTCGGTTGAAATGTGGCCAATTGAACACGAGGAGCGTCGATCTTAGGATACCCGTACCTCTGAAAATCATCAGTTCTACTAATAAAACCTCATGCCAATGGCTGCTTTCATAGTCCGCCGGCCGGCCGGTCGGCCGCGTGCTATGAGGCAGTGCTAGGGGGGGGGGGGGGGAGGAGGAGGGCGTGAGACGGTCGGTCGAAGGGCTGAAAACAAAGAAGAACAAGATCAAAAACCAAACAACCAGGGGCTGGTACAAATGGTTTTTGATCTTGCCTCTCCTTGTTTACAGCCCTTCTAGGGGCTGACCGACCGTCTGCCGCCCTCATCCTCCCCTAGCACTGCCTCGTGGCACGCCGGCCGGCGGACTATGAAAGCAGCCAATGACATCGGTGGCTTCAACAAAAATTAATCAGGAAAACTGCGAGTTTTCAACACAATATTGCTCTACGGTTATTATCGCTGATGGATATTTAATCCATGCTTCTTACTTTTCTAAACTTAAAAGAGATCCCTGATATTTGAGTATCTCATTCACAGATCTGAGAGGGATCTTGTCAAGAAAGGAGAACTTTCAAGTTCAGCCGAGGCGCACCGATCGGCAATGGTGCCCTTCACCAATATGTACGAAGTCACAGGTAGCTACCAGAAATTCGACATAGGATATACCGGGTCCGGGAACTTCTCCCCTAACACGGCGTCGCACACGCCGCACCCGCCGCGTATCGCAGGATTGCGATGGAAGATTGGAGCGCGCAATTTGTGTGGTGGGGAGTCCTTTAAACATTTGAATTGGCCGGCCGCTCTCTTCAGTTCCAATGCGATTTTGATCGTCGTTTATATAGGAGGAGTCATTTGAATTAATCAAGTCTAATAAACATGGAAACTAAAAAGAAACAGAAGAAAAAACAATAAATTCCAATGAAAAAGCAAGCCAGTCAAGGAAAAATTCCGCGTCCTATCGATTGGCGGGAGTACGGTAATTGCAGTGACGTTTGCCGCATGCCGCAAGGGAGAATGCCGCGATAGGGTAGAAGTTCCGTTACCCGGATATACCGACTAATTTTAAGTAATCGGTAACTGAGGTTCAAAGCCAGGCCACCCCATTTCAGAGAAGGTAGTGGCTAACCATGCTCTCAAAAGGGCGAAAATAAAAGACTTCCGCGAGCAATCAATGAGCTCAACTATCGTAACCTACACAGAATACTTTACGTTTCGTCAGCAGGTCGTTCTCCGGCTTGTTCGGATTAATTGTGGGGGAAAATTTCTGTTCATCGCAGATTACATGGTAAAATCTGGACGTTGTAGACACAGGCATGAGTTCACGGGAAGGATGTGGGAAGGAGAAAGACTTTCATCAGATTGAGTTTTAGATTAGAAGACAAAGCTTCACAGAATTGAAATTCGAGATATTAGGAATAGCTAAGTAAGAGAAAAAAGTGAAAAAGAAAAGAAATTTATGATTGAGAATGCCGCTGACACCCTCCGATTATGGGCAACTGTGCAACGCCTGCGATTTATCCTGTCCAAAAGTACACGGCGCATTATCTGCCTAGGCGTAGACTATGAGCGTAAAATCAATATCTATATATACATGCTTGCGTTTGCAATGATGACATGGCTCAAAAAGAAAGATGGGAATTTTTTCAGAACCTGTTCATTAACATATACTGATCTCAGGTGGGAATGTGAGCTCTGTCATTTCGGCTGCAAGAATTCGTTGTGTTGAACCGTCCAAATCGACAAATCGCAGCTCTGATAGTCGTTTTATAACCATCGACGTTGACATATTATTGCCTGAAATGGAATGTATTGGGAAAATGTCATGAATACCTTAAACTCAACGACTACAGACGTTACAATTTCTTCAAAAATTGAAAACTATCCCCATGAATTCCGCGTTATAACTTCTACGCTTATGTCCCTGATAAGATCTTATTGACGTAGGCGACTCAAAATTTTTTTATGAAAAAATCGAAAAAAGAGGTTTGAGAAATTTAACAAGAACAAAATTTAGGGACTATACCTTGCTGCGGCTACTAAAGATTCACAGATGCACGATAACATTAAGCACCACTCAAAGGCAGAGTTCACGATAATTTTGGGTAATCCAGATTATGATGAAACATGGAAGACAAGATCGAAAGTAGTGCGACTGAGGTGAAAAAACTGCGTGCATCGGTGTTTCCAAAGTGAAAAAGGCTTCGAAAAAACGTGAAAAAGGAGGCTGGACGAGAATGAAGCCAAAAAATGAAAAAGAGTAGGGCGTTCGTCCTTTAAACAGTGTGTTTCACTGCACGCGCGTGGGTCCTGGTGCGAATAACGGACAATGGTAAGCAAAAATTCATTCACTTATAAGCATAAATAAACAAAACCCCAGTAACAACAGAAGTAGCTCACCTTTTTCAGCCTCTAGGAGTAGGTAATTAAATAAGGGATCGCGACAGCAAAAAGAAAAACAGAGGAAAGAAGGATGGGAGAAAAACATCGTCTCATCACTCGACGATCAGCTGATTGTGTGTGGGTCCTAGAACGAATAATAGCAATCTGTATTGTCTCGACACTCGTCTAATGTGACACCGATCGAGGGGTGGCACGATACGGCAGCAACGCTTCTTCCACTACGCCCTAAGCGCCGAGACTGTGGGAGCGAGAAGGACCCTTCTACCACCCATGGAAGCGCTGAGTATTCCTGAAGGAAGAACTCAGCAACCTTTTTAATCGTGAACCGTGCCTTCAAGGCTTTGATCGGATAACCATGTAAATACTTATGGAGAAGTTGCTGCGTTAGTGCACCCAATGAAAGGTGGGATTAAGCACTCGAGTTGAGATAGGGAACAACAAATCGGGGCTTTGAAATCGTATGCGAAACGTCACCTTAGACTGGAGAAAGGCAGTTTGAGGAGGCAATACAAAACTTGAAAAAAGTAATTTTACTTCCTGGATTTTTTAACGTTTTATTACTTTAATTTTACAATACCAATATTGCCTTTGCAGTGATACTGAGGAAGAAGCTTGATGCGTCAATTTTCTATCGAATATCAGACAGAAGAGTTTGCTTGGATGGCATCGCGTAGTTTTTCAGTACAAATTGCTAGCCAGCTGGCAACGTACATATTTATCCACAGAATGAAATATTCGCAAGGATGCAATAATTGCAGTTGTCGGTAGGATTTTCGACTTCCTAATAACACATTTTTGGATAAATTTAGAGGGAGAAGTTTTGAAAAAAATGGTATTCGGAAAAAAGCTTTTGCACATGGGTTCAGCATAAGACATTATGAGGAGAACAAGCAAATTCAGGTCCTCAACTTTTACACCACTGAATCAGCATGGGACTAATCAACGAGATATGAAATGACGAGCAGGGGCGGTTACATATCCGAAAAAGTTCGGATTTTCCAATCCTTTTATTTACTCTGTGAATTCATTTATCTATGTTTTGAATGGGATCGATAAAAAGGAACTTTGTTTGAACAACTGAATCAAGTCAACTAGCGGATTTGTGAAAAGTCAGGTGGGAAGACATTACTCAAAAAGGTCGTCGCTTCAAAGAATCCCAGCAATCAAAGGGATATTTGCTTGTATTCAGCTGAAATATGCTTTGGTAACAAAGACCAACACCAGAACTAAGCCCAAATATAAAGCAGGCAGACAGACAGGGAGAAAGCGCAGTAGCTCTTCGTTGTCTCATCAACTGTAGTTCCAGATTGCTAATCAAGACTCATCGCTTAGAAACTTTTCCTCACTTCTATATTTCAGAAATCACTTACTGCAGAGGAATTTCAGAATGAAACTTCTCATCTTGTTGTTCATTGCCGCAGCAGCAGCCCATCCAGGGATTATGTGGATGGAACTTCTCCACGCACCATTTCTGGCGGAAGTCAGCTGGAATGCTCAATTCGACTACTTCAAAATCCTCTACAATCAAACGCTGACCATAGCTAAGCAGAAGGAAGAAATCAAGCTCTGGGCAAAAAGAAATGACGTCTCGGTACGTGAAATAACGATTTGAAAAAGCAAAACCATTCGGCAGAGAAAAATTTGCAGTGTTTTAGAAAGAAGTGACGAGTTTCTTCCACAAATTCAACAAGCGCATGGAGAAGACGAACAAGGACGTAGCTAAAGTGATTCACGCATTACCAATAGCTCTTCGAAATCTCACGAAAATCATGAAGAATGAGAAGCAGACCTTACCAGAAATGATGGCAGCCATAAAACATTTGAAGGAGGAACAACCTCTGGTGGGTAGATTTCTTCTCAAGTGACCAATTTACTCCTATGCAGAGGTTCACCTGACCATGACTAGACATTTTTGAAAAGGCTATCAATTTCCAGGTCTTCCGTGTGCTGAAGTCAGCTATCAAAGAAGTGATGCATGAACATGGTTCACATGGAACTCACACAAATTCTCATGAGGGTCGTCAAACCACGCATAAGCACGGTTCCCACAGGCCTCACCCAAATCTCCATGAGGAACGTCACACCACGCACAAGCAGGGCACACACGAAACTCTCCCGAAATCGCATGAGGGACTTCAAGTCACACATGAGTCCAATTCCCATGGACCTCATTCGAAGCCGCATGCGGAACGTCAAACCACACATAAGCCCCATTTCCACGAACCCCACTCAAAGCAGGCCGAAGAACATCAAGCCACGCACCAACATAACACATGAAACACATCCAGGTACTCATAAAGAAGGTCAAGTCACACATAAGCCCTTTCCAACGAACCCCACCCAAAGCCAGAAGAGGAACTTCAAGTGACGCATGAGCAGGTTACACACGAAACTTATCCAAGTCCACATGAGGAACCCGAAGTCACGAGTAAGCCCGATTCTCTTGAATCCTACACAAAGCCGTATGAGGAACATCAAACCACACAGGGGCCCGGTGGTCCACCCGATTTCAACCCAAAACCCCATGGAGCACATATTCCACTTGGTGGCCCCGAACCTGAAAAAACTCAACAGGGGAAACCCTGGCAAAACCCCAGGAACAAAGGATGGAATAATGGACCTTCTAATGGCTGGCCCAACAACGGACCAGAGAATAGGCCATTCGGAGCAGCTCCGTGGAACGGTGGGGGATGGCGATTTGATCCTTTCGGTATCTTCGACCACTGGTTCGGTTTCTTCGGAGGAATGCTGTAGATTCTCTGTTCATATTAAACCATTGCCTCCTTAGTTATGAATATGAGGTCATATAGTCCCAAACGTTCTCATTATTTGTTGTCGCCATATTATTTTCCCAAACACCTGTTATCTGTTGATACATCAGTTGCGGCAATGATTTCGTGAAAATGCGGTGTACCAATAAAATTCCCAAAAAGTTCGAAAACTTTTCGAATTCTCTTCCGGACGTCGTTTTTACAGTGAATATATAAAGTAAATCCTGTGCCAAGCTCATACAAACATTACATTACAGTTGGCAAGCATCAGTTAAAGGCGAAGACTTGTTGCCAGGTAGTAATGCTGGTGAAAGAACATTGTTACTACATTCAGAAAACGATTGCTTGACCGGAACACCATTTGTTTCGAAGACTACATTCGTGGAGTCATAACGACTCCGTTTTCTCTGATCTCTGCTAGCCAAATCCATCAAAATCACCAAATCAGAATCAATCCAGAAATTGATTACTCGGTCTGAGCCTTAATCTTGTCCTGATAGACTCCATCAGATAAGGTTGACAATGGAACACTTGGTAGAAAATACCAACACGATAACACGAGCACACGAAAGATGGGATCCTAGACCTGTTCAAAAATCAGCATGAGATCCTAACTCCAAATGGATATCCTCTGTCTTGGCACTTTCAATGTAATAAATTCTTGTTATGAAAAACAATGCATCGTGTCTCCTCGAGTGAGAAGGGTCCAATGGATCACATCAGCTTGCGACAGGGGTGATTGAAGACGTAGTTGGTGCCCTCTCAGAACAAATTGATAATGAATTGATGACCGGCGATCGTCTAAGTTGCAGCAGGGATTCCTGTCATTTTAGCCACTGCTTCTTTTCCTTCCCCCATACGATCTTTTGGACTCACTATTGCCATATGGATGGTGATGTGTACACATATCGCAGAGCAACATCTTAGGAAAAAGTTACCAGCTGCGCAGCTGTTTCTACAGTAAATTCGCTGCAAGATTACTGTAGTAACTCATGAAGCAATCTTGAACTCTTCAATTAAACATCATGCCGGCGTAAAACGAGCCTTCAAGACCACCTTGTTCAGCTTCGCATACACATTTTCGAAACAACCTATTTTGAAATAACAAAACTGGAAGATTAGATAATTTACCAGAATAAAGGCCAATACTATCGCCGTAATGCATTCATTCCATCATTCCCATCGATGCAACTATTCGAGCTCACTCAAGAGTTCTTCGACGAAAACTTCAACAAAGTCATGGATGTTCTCGAGAACGTACCACCAGAGCAGGTAACGTGACTGCTTAATTTACAGCCCATAACGGCGCTTTATCCCTCGCTAGAAAGGGAGGCCTGGCATTTACGCGACTGTTGACATGGAGGATATATTCCGATTTTTTTGCAAACAGTATCAAGAATCTCGTATTAGGCATGGTCTCGAATAAGCCTGTCATGAGATGAGCGTCCAGGTGAGAAAGTAGATTCGGTAGTAACAGGTTGTTAGCTCGATACAGTCTCTACCAGAAAAAAAAATAGTGGTAGACAAAAACAGCTCGGGCTCAATGATAACTGAACGTTACTGTTAGCCGTTATGTAGTAAGTGCGGTATACAGGCATCACACTTTCAGCATGATCTTCTAGAAGGAAAGGAATTTCAGAAATTGAACAAGAGTACCGTAAGTATCAATTCTTTGTAGAGAAAACGATTCTAGTAAGGCACACCCTGATTTACATTACTATACCATCGAGCCTGCGGTAGCGCTGCGTCGTACAACCATCATATCCGATAACTCCTCTTTGTGCACATTTGAAGAAAAGGTCCCCTTACTCACTTCTGTGCAATCAGAATACCACCCAAAGCGGATCTAGTGATACCAGCCACACAGGTGGCACCGACACGAAACCAGTCATTCACAAAGAAACGGTCACAGACACAGGACACCATAAGGTGGTGGGCAATGACGAATAATATTAACGGGTGAACTCAGGGGCCTCTCAGCGGAGTATCAGAACGTATGAAGAGGCTGAGACTTTACAATATTGCAAAATCTGTAGGCTTGAAGACCCCTCTGTGGCATGATCAGGCTTGCAGACCCCTCTGTGGCATGATTGATAGGTCTTCAAGCCTACAGATTTTGCAATATTGTAAAGTCTCATCCTCTCCCTACGTTCTGATACTCCGCTGAGAGGGGTGTGGCGCATTAGGAACGAAATGGTCGCGTCGCGGTGAGAGGGGCGTCGCGCGCGAAGGAATGTAGCAGGATTCAGCTGTAGGTAGGAAATACAAGAGCAAAAGTACTAATAATAGAATTATGCATAAAATAATGATCGCATATCGATTGAGCTGATATGAAGAACGCCAAGCTGCAATAACGGCAGATGAGTGTCCGCGACAGCCACGTGCGGCGAATCGATTACCCAAAATCGTTCCTAACGCCCTCCCATGCCACAGAGTTGCCTCCCCACTCGCGGAGCTTAGAAAGCACGCCTGTGCCTACCATCACGATAGCTTTTTTTGAGCACCATTAAACATAAAAAGTCTCACTCTCCAAGAATACCCATGCAGGATGAGCAACAAAAGTATGAGAACTTTTTGTATTATAATACTATTGCTTGAAGGAATGACAGCGGCACGCTGAGCAGCCCAACGGTGATAAGGGAATCCCATTTAGTGAGAACATTTTGTAGCAACGAATTTCAATTGAGTGGACTTTTCAATTTCAGTTTGCTAACGCCAAAAAATTACCGCTGTCGATATGCATTCTATTTACCGACAAAAAATGGGCACAAGCAAGTAGTCCGCAAGGAACGGATCTGATCAAAAATGAAACATTTCAATAAAATTATGTTACATTCTTTGTCAGTCGATGCACTAGTAATCACATATTTCCCATAATACAAAGAACCGGACCTATAACAGTTAGTAGAGTATAGTACCGATTGTTGAGCAAGAATAGCAAAAGCGATAGAGTGAGAACAATCGTATAGAAATCACATCAATCAAAAAAATAGTATACATTTGTGAACAAACGAGAGTGATATGATGTTAAAGGTGAATTATGCAATCAATAACGGATCATGAAAGGCAAATTGGAATCAATCGGCGTCCAAGGCAGCCATTCTTAAGATCTGTTCACAGACCTTTTTGTAGAGGAAGGCGTCACCACATAATCGTTTTCGTCGAATTCCAATCTAGTAATCAATGTATTAAAAATCAAATGGATACATATTGAAAGCATGAAAGGATCTGATTAAGCCTGAACGTAAATCCAAAAATCGCATTTAGTATTTTCTTCCAGTATTCCACTTAGTTCGTCTCCGAAATGCGTTCCTCCCACTCGCTCCCACTCCCATCACCAGAAAAAGCATCGTTCGAGGGGATAAAGGGAGGGGAAATGGGACAAAGAACGGAGTGACACCCAAAATGTCAGCTTTTCATAGAATCACCCAAACACAGAGAGTTGCGAAGCTGTAACAAATGTCTTTTGGAAAGGTGTTCGGAACGCAAAGTTCCGATATGGCAGAAACGAACCCATACCTGTTTCAAGGTGAATATTCACTTAGATTAAGCGCTCTAATTATCGTATTCCGCACCAAGTAAAAAAACTACTCGTTTGGACATTTTTATAGGGATGAATATTGAAATTACCTTTCCCATATTCTGCACGACAACCACCTCCAGTTCAACCGTAAGTGCATGACCGGCTTTATCCTTTTGTTTTTCAGATATTTTCCATCTACAAACTTCACATTCAGCACAGTCGATGAAAAAATTATCAAACTAAACATAAATACCTGAAAAAATGAACCGAGCTACTCACCCATTAATTTCATACTTGATAGTCTGTTGTTCAATCACTTAAATGAGCTCTTGTTTTACTCTTTCGGCATCTGTCGAGTTAGTTACTGATACGTTAATCATTCTCTATAACATCGGAATACAGGGCGATTTACTCCCTTTCTATGAAAAAGAACCGACTTCTACAGTTTTCAGCACTTGTGGTGAGTCATTTCTCAGTTTTCGTGGTGTTAGTAGGTTAATAACACGATTGGCCTTGCGCTCCAGCGAAGCGAACACCTGAACAATTACTGCAATTGAGACCACTATGAAAAAAACGTGTACAAAAGCTGGATCACTGAATATCCACGCCATTTCAGAGAAGGTAGGGGTTAACCATGCTTTCAATAGGGTGAAAATAAAAGATTTCCGCAAGCAACCAATGAGCTCAACTATCCTAACCACACAGAATACTTTACGTTTCGTCAGTAGGTCGTTCCCCGGCTTGTTCGAATGAAATGTGGGGGAAAATTTCTGTTCATCGCAGATTACATGGTAAAATCTGGACATTGTAGACACATGCATGAGTTCACGGGAAGGATGTGGGAAGGAGAAAGAGTTTCATCAGAATGAGGTTTGGATTAAAAGACAAAGCTTCACAGAATTGAAATTCGAGATATCAGGAATAGCTAAGTAGGAGAAAAAAGTGAAAAGGAAAAGAAATTTATGATTGAGAATGCCGCTGACACCCTCCGATTATGGGCAACCGCGCAACGCCTGCGATGTATCCTGTCCAAACGTACATGGCGCATTATCTGCCTAGGCGTAGACTATGAGCGTAAAAATCAATAGCTATATATACATGCTTGCGCTTACAAGGATGACATGGCTCAAAAAGAAAGACAGCATTTTCTCAGAACCTGTTCATTAATCTATATTGATCTCAGGTCGGAATGTGAGCTCTGTCATTTCGGCTGCAAGACTTCGTTGAACCGTCCAAATCGACAAATCGCTGCCCTAATAGTCGTTTTATAACCATCGACGATGACGTATTATTGCCTGAAATGGAATGTCTTGGGTAAATTGTCATGAATACGTGAAACTCAACGACTACAGACGTTACAGTTTTCTTCAAAAATTGAAAACTATCCTCATGAATCCCGCGTTATAACTTCTACGCTTATGTCCCTGATAAGATCCTATTGACGTAGGCGACTCAAAATTTTTTTTTATGAAAAAATCGAAAAAAGAGGTTTGAGAAGTTTAACAAGAACAAATTTAGGGACTATACCTTGCTGCGCTATACAGCGGTTACTAAAGATTCACAGATTCACGATAACATTAAGCACCACTGAAAGGCAGAGTTCACGATAATTTTGGGTAATCCTGATTATGATGAAAAATGGAAGACAAGATCGAAACTAGTGCGACTGGGGTGAAAAAACTGCGTGCATCGGTGTTTAATAGCAATCTGTACTGTCTTGACACTCGTCTAACGTGACACCCATCGAGGGGTGGGAAAGCGAACTACGGCAGCAACGCTTCTTCCACTATGCCCTAAGCGGCGAGACTGTGGGAGCGAGAAGGACCCTCCTACCACCCATGGGAGCGCTGAGTATTCCTAAAGGATGAACTCAGCAACCTTTCTTATCGTGAACCGTGCCTTCAAGGCTTTGATCGAATAACCATGTAAATACTTATGGAAAAGTTGCTGCGCTAGTGCACCCAATGGAAAGGTGGGATTAAGTTCTCGAGTTGAGATAGGGAACAACAAATCGGGGCTTTGAAATTGTATGCGAAACGTCACCTTAAACTGGAGAAAGGCAGTTTGGGGAGGCAATACAAAACTTGAGAAAAGTAGCTTTACTTTCTGGATTTTTTAACGTTTTATTGCTTCCTTACTATATAAGCGTCTGTCTGTCTGTCTGTCTGTCTGTCTGTCTGTCTGTCTGTCTGCCTGCCTGTCTGTCTGTCTGTCTGTCTGTCTGTCTGTCTGTCTGTCTGCCTGTCTGTCTGTCTGTCTGTCTGTCTATCTGTCTCTCTGTCTGTCTGTGTCTGTCTGTGTCTGTCTGTCTGTCTGTCTGTCTGTCTTCACGAAATTCGATGCTACCCGAAGGATCACCTGGAGAGGTCGGGTCAAGTTTGGAATGGGTTGAGCGTAGGGCAAGACCAACATAGCACATGTGAGCTCAGCGGAGCTCCGCCCCCAAGGGGCGGGGCATGCGCCGAAATTGGGCGGGGCAATGGGCAAATTCTTCTAACTCGCTCTCATAACAGTCCAGACGCCGGAAAAAAAAAATGTGCAAAGGTGAGGGATGGGTCAACAATCAAAATAAAGGAAACTACCGGCGGTGGGCGGAGCGTTCTCGCAGTGGGTGGTACTTTCCACAGAGATTCATAACTCGATTCAAGGAAGGCGTCGGGGCCAGGAAAAAAGTGGAAAGAGTGGGCAAGGCCTCATGCGTGCTGGGCATGCGTAAGCTCGGCGAAGCCCCGCCCACAGTGGGCGGGGCGTGCGTTAAGGTGAAAGCTACGTTTTAAAAATGACTGTAACTTCGTTCGGAAACGTTCTAGAATGCGGGAAAAAGTGGTTAGAGGTAATGGAACAAGTGTGGCCGAATATTCGAAGTGGGCGGGGCTGGCACCAAAGTGGGCGGGGCTTAGATCAAAAATTTATAACTCTATTCAGAAACGTACTGGGATGCGGCAAAAAGGTGTCAAGGTGTAAAAGAACAAATGTGAGAACAAATGTGGTCTAATCTCGGAGGTGGGCGGGGCTTAGATCAAAATTTCATAAACCTGTTCAGAAATGTTCTAGAACGCGGGAAAAAAGTGGTAGGAAGAATTGGAACAAATGTAGTTAAGTCCTCGAAGGGGGCGGAGCTGGCACATGGAAGAGGGGCTAGGAGCTAAAATTCATCTCTACAAATACTTTCTGGAATGCGGAAAAAAATGGTTTGGAGCAGTCAAAAGAAGGGTGGTAAGTTTATGTGGGAAGGGTTTGCACTAAGATGGACGGAGCTATGATCAACCACTAATAACTGTGCTCGAATATATCGGGCGGGATGCTCTCAGCAGTTCAGCGTTCGAATCTGGAGAGAACTATCTTATTCTGATTATCCAACATTCCGCTGAATGACTCCATCGTGGATAATTGGCCGTCGACATATAGTGCGCGCGTTAGCGCGCATAGCCAAACTGGTGACATATTTGCAAGGATGCAATAATTGCAGTTGTCGGTAGGATTTTCGAGTTCCTAATAACACATTTTTGGATAAATTTAGAGGGAGAAATTTTGAAAACCATGGTATTCGGGAAAAAGCTTTTGCACATGGGTTCAGCATAAGACATTACGAGGAGAACAAGCAAATTCAGGTCCTCACAACCTTTGTACCATTGAATCAGCAAGGGACCAATCAACCAGATATGAAATGACGAGCAGGGGCGGTTACTTATTCGAAAAAGTTCGGATTTTCCAATCGAAACCTTTTATTTACTCTGTGAATTTATCTATATATGCTTAAAATGGAGTCGATATAAAGGAACTTTGTTTGAACAACTGAATCAAGTCAACTAGCGGCCTTGTGAAAAGCCAGGTGGAAAGACATTACTCAAAAAGGTCGTCGCTTCAAAGAATCCCAGCAATCAAAGGGATATTTGCTTGTCTTCAGCTGAAATATGCTTTGGTAACAAAGACCAACACCAGAACCAAGCCCAAATATAAAGCAGGCAGACAGACAGGGAGAAAGCGCAGTAGCTCTTCCCTGTCTCATCAACTAAAGCTCTCTGGTGCTAATCAGCAATCACTTAGAAACTTCTCCTTGCTTTCATAGTTCAGAAGTATCACTCATTACAAAAAAATTTCAGAATGAAACTTCTCATCTTGTTGTTCATTGCCGCAGCAGCAGCCCATCCAGGGATTATGTGGATGGAACTTCTTCATGCACCATTTCTGGCGGAAGTCAGCTGGAATGCTCAATTCGACTACTTCAAAATCCTCTACAATCAAACGCTGACCATAGCTAAGCAGAAGGAAGAAATCAAGCTCTGGGCAAAAAGAAATGACGTCTCGGTACGTGAAATAACGATTTGAGAAAGCAAAACCATTCGGCAAAGAGAAAATTCACAGTATTTTAGAAAGAAGTGACGAGTTTCTTCCACAAATTCAACAGACGCATGGAGAAGACGAACAAGGATGTAGCTAAAGTGATTCACGCATTACCAATAGCTCTTCGAAATCTCACGAAAATCATGAAGAACGAGAAGCAGACCTTACCAGAAATGATGGCAGCCATAAAACATTTGAAGGAGGAACAACCTCTGGTGAGTAGATTTCTTCTCAAGTAAAAGGTTCACACTTGTGCAGAGGTTCACCTGACCATGACTAGATATTTTTCGAAAACACTATCAATTTCCAGGTCTTCCGTGTGCTGAAGTCAGCTATCAAAGAAGTGATGCATGAACATGGTTCACATGGAACTCACCCAAATCCTCATGAGGGTCGTCAAGTCACGCATAAGCACGGTTCCCACAGGCCTCACCCAAATCTGCATGAGGAACGTCACACCACGCACAAGCAGGGCACACACGAAACTCACCCAAAGTCGCATGAGGGACGTCAAGTCACACATGAGTCCGATTCCCATGGATCTCATTCGAAGCCGCATGCGGAACGTCAAACCACGCATAAGCAGGGCACACATGAAGCTCATCCAAGTTCTCATGAGGAGCGTCAGGTCACACATAAGACCTATTCCCACGAACCCCATCCAAAACCGCAGGAAGAACTTCAAGTCACACACGAGCAGATTACACACGAAACTCACCCAAGTACTCATGAGGAAGGTCAAGTCACACATAAGTCCCTTTTCCACGAACCCCACCCAAAGCCAGAAGAGGAACTTCAAGTGACGCATGAGCAGGTTACACACGAAACTCATCCAAGTCCTCATGAGGAACCCGAAGTCACGAGTAAGCCCGATTCCCACGAACCCTACACAAAGCCGTATGAGGAACATCAAACCACACACGGGCCCGGTGGTCCATCCGATTTCCATCCAAAACCCCATGGAGGACATATTCCACTTGGTGGCCCCGAACCTGAAAAAACCCAACAGGGGAAACCCTGGCAAAACCCCTGGAACAAAGGATGGAACAATGGACCTTCTAATGGCTGGCCCAACAACGGACCAGAGAATAAACCATTCGGAGCAGCTCCGTGGAACGGTGAGGGATGGCGATTTGATCCTTTCGGTATCTTCGAGCATTGGTTCGGTTTCTTTGGAGGAATGCTGTAGATTCTCCGTTCATATTAAACCATTGCCTCCTTAGTTACGAATATGAGGCCATACGGTCCAAAGTGTTTTCATTATTTGTTGTCGCCATATTATTTTCCCAAACACCTGCTATCGTTTGCGGCAATTGATTTCGTGAAAATGCGGTGTACTAATAAAATTTCCACAAAGTTCGAAACTTTTCGAATTCTCTTCCGAACATGGCTTTTACAGATAGTGAATATATAAAATCCTGTGCCAAGCTCATACAAACATTACATTACAGTTGGAAAAGCATCAGTAAAAGGCGAAGACTATGTGCTGCCAGGTAGTAATGCTGGTAAAGAATAGTGTTACTAAATTTAGAAAATAGTGGCTTAACCGATCTGATCACTGTTCAACCTAAATGTTAGTCTACACTGCAGATTTTGATTAAGATGACTTCGTGACAGACTCTAAAAACAGTTTAATCGACACATACAGACAGCTCTATGTTTTTAGCACCCGAGCAGATGGGAACACTAGCAAGTTATGGCACAAATGAGAGGATAGATGTACTTGATAAGAATGAAATTGAAAACATGGGTCTTTAAAAAAGCTGAAAATGGAATGGAAAGAAAAAATTCGGAAATGAAAACACGAGTTTTGCACAATGTGAAGGTGACCCCAAACATCGGTGAAATCCATCGGTGGTATTGTGGCAGTTCCTACTATCTTTCCTTTCAACGATAAACCCATCTCGAAGACAGATTGATCAGAAGCGATAGACCATTACCATCAAGAACTGCAGTTGCAGCAACCTGCACCGGTGTTCTCACCCGTTCTACGAAAAATAAGGACTTGGAAATCCCATTTGTTTCGGAGACTACATTTGTGGAGTCATGACGTCTCTGTTCTTTCTGATCTCTGCTAGCCAAATCCATCAAAATCACCAAATCAAAAGCAGATTCCAGAAATTGACTACTCGGTCTGAGCTTTAATCTTGTCCTGATAGACTCCATCAGATAAGGTTGACAATTTAACACGCGGCAGAAAATACCAACATGATAACACGAGCACATGAAGGATGGGAGAGCACATGAAGGATGGGATCCTAGACCTGTTCAAAAATCAGCATGAGATCTCCGACTCCGATTGGTTATCCTATGTTTTAGCACTTTCAATGTAATAAATACTTGATACGAAAAACAATGCCTCGTGTCCCCCCGAGTGAGAAGAATCCAATGGATCACATCAGCTTGCGACAGTGACGATTGAAGATGTAGCCTTTGCCCTCTAAAGACAAATTGATGATCAACGAATCGTCTAAGTTGCAGCAGGGATTCGTGCCTTTCTAGCCAATGCTACTACTCCGCCATACGAACTTTCAGACTCACTATTGCAATATGGATAATGATAAGTACACATATCGTAGAGCAACACTGTAGGAAAAAGTTACCAGCTGCTGAGCAGCTGTCTCTACAGTAAACTCGCTGCAAAGTAACTGTAGTAACTCATGAAGCAATCTTGAACTCACTAATTATACATCATGCCGGCGTAAACCGTGCCCTGAAGTCCATCTTGTTCAACTTCGCATATACACTTTCAAAAACAACCTGTTTTGAAATAACAAAATTGGAAGATTAGATAATTCACCAGAATATAAACGAATAGTACCAGCAGTATTGCATTCTTTCCATCATTTCCACCGATGCAGCTATTCGAACTCACCCAAGAGTTCTTCGACGAAAACTTCAACAAAGTCATGGATGTTCTCGAGAATGTTCCACCAGAGCAGGTAACGCACTACGTGGTTGCTTAATTCACAGCCCATAACGGCGTTTTATCCCTCGCTAGAAAGGGAGAACTGAAGCTTATTCAACTGCGATATGGAGGATAGATTTAGATTATTTGTAAACAGTATCAAGAATCAACGAATAGACGCGGTCTCGAAAAAGCCTGCCGTGAGATGAATGTCCAGATGAGAAAGTAGATCCGGTGGTAACAGGTTGTTAGCTCGATACAGTCTCACCCAGAAGAAAAAAAAGTAGAAGGCAAAAATAGCTCGGGCTCAATGATAACTGACCGTTATCTTTATGAAGTAAGCGTAGTATACAGGCGTCATGCTTTCAGCATGATCTCCTAGAAGGGCAGGAATTTCAGAAACTGAACAAGGATACCGTGAGTGTCAATTTTTTTTGTAGAGAAAAAGATTCTAGTAAGGCACACCCTGATTTACATCACTATATTACTTAAACATCGAGCGTGCGGTAGCGTTGCGTCGTAAACCATCATATCCGATAACTCCTCTT
Organism: Haemonchus contortus; assembly: GCA_000469685.2. Lineage (NCBI taxonomy): Eukaryota > Metazoa > Nematoda > Chromadorea > Rhabditida > Trichostrongylidae > Haemonchus > Haemonchus contortus. The sequence continues at coordinate 2,932,525 of LS997565.1, forward strand.
TGTACACATTTGAAGAAAAGATCCTCCTACTCACTCCTGTGCAATCAGAACACCACCCAAAGCGGATCTAGTGATACCAAAGCCACACAGGTGTCACCGACAAGAAACTAGCCATTCACAAAGGAACAGTCACAGATACAGGACCCCATAAGAAGGCGGTGGGTAATGACGAGTAATAGAAACGGGTTAACTCAGGGGCCTCTCAGCGCGGTATTTTAGGAAGAGTCTGAGACTTAACAATATTGCAAAATCTGTAGATTTGAAGACCTATCAATCATGCCACAGAGTTGCCTCTCCACTCGAGGAGCTTAGAAAGCACGCCAACCCCCTAACATGACGATAGTCATCATTTTGAGCACCACTAAACATAAAAAGTCTCACTCCCTAGGAATACCCATGCAGGATGAGCATCAGATGTATGAGAACTTTTTGTATTTACTATTGCTTGAAAAAATGACAGCAGCACGCTGAGCGGCCCTACGGTGATAAGGGGTCCCCATTTACTGATAACATATTGTAGCAACGAATTTCAATTGAGTGGACTTTTCAATTTCAGTTTGCTAACGCCAAAAAATTACCGCTTTCGATATGCATTCTGTTTACCGACAAAAAATGGGCACAAGTAAGTAGCCCGCAAGAAACGGATCTGGTCAAAAATGAAACATTTCAATAAAAATTATGTTACATTCTTTGTCAGTTGGATGCACTAGTAATCACATATTTTCCATAATATCAAAGAACCGGACCTATAACAGTTAGTAGAGTATAGTACCGATTGTTGAGCAAGAATAGCAAAAGCGATAGAGTGAGAACAATCGTATAGAAATCACATCAATCAAAAAAATAGTATACATTCGGGAACAAAAAGCGAATGATATGATGTTAAAGGTGAATTATGCAATCAATAACGGATCATGAAAGGCAGAGTGGTATCAATCGGCGTCCAAGGCAGCCATTCTTAAGATCTGTTCACAGACCTTTTTGTAGAAGAAGGCGTCACCACATAATCGTTTTCGTCGAATTCCAATCTAGCAATCAAATTGCATTAAAAATAAAGTGGATACATACTGAAAGCATGGAAGAATCTGATCAATTTGAAAGTACAGCCAAAAAATCGCATTGACAAATTTCTTCTACTGTTCCACTTAATTCGTCTATGAACTGCGTTTCTCCCACTCGCTCCCTCTCCCGTCACCCGAAAAAGCATCGTTCGAGGGGATAAAGGGAGGGGAAAATGGGACAAAGAACGGAGTGACACCCAAAATGTCAGCTTTTCATAGAATCACCCAAACACAGAGAGTTGCGAAGCTGTAACAAATGTCTTTTGGAAAGGTGTTCGGAACGCAAAGTTCCGATATGGCAGAAACGAACCCATACCTGTTTCAAGGTGAATATTCACTTAGATTAAGCGCTCTATGATAATATTCCGCACCAAGTAAAAAACCACTCGTTTGGACATTTTATAGAAATGAACAGTGAAATTTACCTTTCCCATATTCTGCACGACAACCACCTCCAGTTCAACCGTAAGTGCATGACCGGCTTTATCCTTTTGTTTTCCAGATATTTTCCATCTACAAACTTCACATTCAGCACAGTCGATGAAAAAATTATCAAACTAAACATAAATACCTGAAAAAATGAACCGAGCTACTCACCCATTAATTTCATACTTGATAGTCTGTTGTTCAAACACTTTGATGAGCACTTGTTTTACTCTTTCAGCACCGTCGAGTTAGTTACTGATACGTTAATCATTCTCTATAACATCGAAATACAGAGCGATTTACTCCTTTTCTATGAAAAAAGAACCGACTTCTACAGTTTTCAGCACTTGTGGTGAGCCATTTCTCAGTTTTCGTGGTGTAGTAGTTTGATAACACGATCGGCCTTGCGCTCTAGCGAAGCGAACACCTGAACAATTACTGCAATTGAGACCACTATGAAAAAAAACGTGTACAAAAGCTGGATCACTGAATATCCACGCCATTTCAGAGAAGGTAGGGGTTAACCATGCTTTCAATAGGGTGAAAATAAAAGATTTTCCGCAAGCAATCAATGAGCTCAACTATCCTAACCACACAGAATACTTTACGTTTCATCAGTAGGTCGTTCCCCGGCTTGTTCGAATTAAATGTGGGGGAAAATTTCTGTTTATCGCAGATTACATGGTAAAATCTGGACATTGTAGGCACAGGCATGAGTTCACGGGAAGGATGTGGGAAGGAGAACGAGTTTCATCAGAATGAGGTTTGGATTAGAAGACAAAGCTTCACAGAATTGAAATTCGAGACATTAGGAATAGCTAAGTAGGAGAAAAAAGTGAAAAGGAAAAGAAATTTATGATTGCGAATGCCGCTGACACCCTCCGATTATGGGCAACCGTGCAACGCCTGCGATGTATCCTGTCCAAACGTAAATGGCGCTTTATCTGCCTAGGCGTAGACTATGAGCGTAAAATCAATATCTATATATACATG